>JARHVA010007866.1:195000-200000 GCA_037957365.1 Torreya grandis
TTCCACATCAAGTCCTCCATGTCTACATACTCATAAGGTCAATGATCCTCAAATAGATTCTTACTATTGCCTCAACTACAAAAATATCCTTAATCATTCAAGTCAATTAGTAATTCATATGGTCCAAAGAAACAAAAGAGATCTTGAGATTCAAAAGATCTTTGAGAAGAATCAATAGTTGATCTCTCGAGCTAAGAAGGTCCACATGGAAGGTACCTCTCAGACAGATGAAGGTCACACCTGGAAGACTCCTCTAGGTGACGAATCTTATACTGAAAAAGGGTTCCTAAAGACATCAGACTTCAACCAATATTCTCCAGATGGAAGAACTAGAGCTCAGATGTATTACCTAAGAACCTCTGATAAAAGCCTTGACTAGTCCAGTGAAGTCAATTTGCTAAATTTGAATAATGTTGCCACTAAGTGTCTAAATACAAAGATTTCTAGTATCTAGTCTAGTCTAGATCAGATATCTACTATGATGAAAAGCATAGAGCTTTACCAAAAAGGTGAACTCTCTAAATCCATTAATGATTTAGATAACAATGATGCATCTAGACAAAGTCAAGTTATACAAAAGATTGATACTGAGTCTACTATGATTAAGCAACAATAGTCTGAAGCTGCTAGATAGCTTGATGAAATAAAAACTAAAAGTAAAGATATAACTCAAGAGCAACATGAAATCAATTCTCACATTTCTTTTATTGAACAAAAATTAGAAGAAAAAGCTAGAGAAACTGCTTCTAATATTGATAGTCTTGCTAGAGAAATAGTTAATCAGAGTCAAAATATTACCTTCCTTCCTGAGATCCATCATAAAGTACCAGATCAGTCATCCTCATCAATTGATATCTTTTCTATAGCTGATCCTATTATGATAGGCAAAATTGGCAAAATGTGATTAAGCTACAAAAAGAAGAAATGAAAAAGGATAAAGAAAAAAGAAAGTCAGAATCAGATAGTATAGCGGATAAAATATTTCAGATTGGTATGGCAAAAAATAGAAGAACCTAAGAAAGAAGGAATATTTGAGATAGGTGAGTCATCTAATTCAAGACCTCCTCTAGATTCTCAAATTAGAACATTAAATCTCCAGCAATTCTTCTAGAAGTTTAACTGTGAATCTCCAACCAAAAGGAAGGAGATGATACATGCTATGCTTTCTTGGTCTAGTGTTTAGATTTTTGGTCTTAAGAAGGATCCCTGTAGTGTCACCGAATAGATTGCCAATGGATTTATTGGTAATATTAAGGATTGGTGGGATGCTTGTGGACAACAATTTTAGGATAATATTACTAGAGACCCTAAACCTATTTTTGCCTTATGCAATGCCTTATATTCAAAATTTGTAGGCATCATAGATAATGAAAAGGCAGCTAATAAAGCTAAATTTCTAAAGGCACAATTGTGTGATATGACTCACCTTGATGAGTATATGTGCTATATGGAGAACCTATTTTATAGTTCTGGTGAAATCTTCAACCCCACATATAAGATAAGATATGTTGAGTCATTTCCAGAATATTTTTTTGCTAAGTATAAAGAAGCTACGGGTGAAGAATTATCAACAATGTCCTTTGGAAGGATAAAATAAAATATAAAAGCCATAAATAAAAAGCTGTGTTTAGAGAAAAAAGCACATAAAGAAACAATGAAGTTTCATAAATAGCTAGGAGTTAAGTTTTGTAACTCTCTTGATGATTACTTTGGCTGTACAGATATTAATCAGTATAGAAAGTATACAAGCAAGAAAAAGAAACAATCTTCTCATTCTTGCAAATGTTCAGTTCCAAGTGATTGGTATCCATGGAAGTTGAAAGTAAAGTTTCAGAAGAAGTTCTTTTCCATAAAAATCTTTAGAAAAAGAAAACATGGGTTTTCCAAAGCCCCTATTAAGTGTTTCATTTGCCAGGGAAATCACTATGCAAATAAATGCCCCAATAAGGATAAGCATTCAAAGAAAGTTAATTTTCTTTATAGATATGAGTTGCATGAAGATGATTATATTTTGATTTCTAATGATGATCAAAAGCATTATTCTTTTAATATTTATTGGAATGAATTCTCAGCTTCAAAATTTGATAATGATGAGAATAAAGTTAATATGAATAACCAAGAACTCAGTTCTGATTTTGAATCCTCAGATTATGATTCAAAAGTAGATTTTTAGATTCATATGATTAGAGCTCAGTTTTTAGACAGTCTTAGTCTTTCTTAGCAAATTTCCTATTTGAAAGAGAAGTATAATAATACTCTTGTATATATAGTGTTTGAAAGAATGTTTTACAACAAAAAATTGCTAACATAGAGCAAAAATATGCTTTACATTTTTCCTAGCAGTAAAAGCAAAAAGAAACATTGTCTAATCAATTTTCTAAAAATCTTTCTGTCTAGTCTCTCGATATTCAAGCAGCTTACCAGCCTGACAAGCATGAAAGGAATACCTGGCGCACTAAGCACATTGCCCTGCTCCAAACTTTTCTAGTCAAAGCCTAGGATGAATTATAGCAATTGTTCAAAGAAGAAGCCCTTGAAGATGAACAAGAGTATATTTTTGAACAAGAGCTTGCCCAGGTCACAGAGAATTACTCTTCTCTTGGGGGGAATCTTCTATTCCCCAACTTTTTGCTACTCAACATGATATGGATAATAGCATTCACCAAGTTTCAGTCCATAATACTAATAATCTTGTATGTTAGTTAACTATTAAGTGGGATGGATTTCAACCTTACAGTCTTGATGTCTTTTTAGATACTAGTGTAGACATGCCCCTTGCATGATATCATTCCATTCCTACAAACATGTGGAAAAGTGATTTCCATAGACTGACATTTAATACCAGGATAGTGGTTTCCGATTTATCTGCTTATGTGCCTATTACATTAGGAGATTCTGTGTTTACCTTCAAATTTATTTAGCATGAGATTCCAATGTTTGATATGATGATTGGTTCTAACAATTTAACTAAGTTTTATCTAATCATTATCCAACTTCATGAGATTATTCTAACACATAAGTATTCTCTCTACAAAAAAGTAGATATGATTACAGATTTCCTCTTAGAGAAAAGGCCAAAAAGATAGTAAATAATTCATGGATTCATCAAAAGATTAATCTTTGTTAGTCAAGCATTGATCTAGCTATTTCTAAGATCATTAATGACTATTGCTCAGAAAATCCTCTTGCTTTTTAGCATAGGAAAAATCATGATTGTTCTATAGAATTAAAGCTGGTAACAGATAATAATGGCAGACATATTGAACCCACGTTTAAATCTCACCATTTAGGTATGCCTCCATCTTTGCATGATGAATGTTTGCAATAAATTAATCAGTTAATGGAATAACAACTAATCTGAGAATCTCATAGCCCATGGGGTTGTGAAGCCTTTTATGTTAATAAAAGGTCTGAGCAAGTGAGAGGGAAAAAGAGGTTAGTGATAAACTACATTCCTTTAAATAAACATATTGTTCTAGTCCAACATCCTATTCCCTCAAAGGATGAAATTCTCTAGAGAATTATTGGAAGTAAATTATATAGTAAATTTGATCTCAAATATGGTTTCTGGCAAATCAAGGTTGCAAAAAAAGACAGGTACAAGACAGCCTTCATTACACCATTTGGTCAGTATGAATGGAATGTTCTACCATTTGATTTGAAAGCTACTCTAAGCATCTTTCAAAAACTAATGAATCAGATATTTTCTGCATATTCTAAGTTCATTATTGTGTATATAGATGATATCTTAGTTTTTAGCAAATCTCCAAAAGAGCATCTTGAACATTTAGAACAGTTTTGTAAGGTTGTGTTTGAAAATGGCCTAGTTCTTTTAGCAAAGAAAATGGTAACATTCAAGGATGAAATAGATTATTTTGGTGTTACAATTAGATCAAGAGAAGTTTTTGTTCAAGACCATGTGCTCAAAGCTATTAACAATTTTCCTGATGTTCTGACTGATAAAAAAATGTTACAAAGATTTTTGGGATGTATAAATTATATTGCTAGATATTATTATCATATTTCTCAAGATAAAATATTGCTAAACAAAAGATTAGCTAAGAATGCTCCAAATTGGTCTCCAGCTATGACTCAAGCAGTTCAAAGGATTAAAGAGAAATGTTAGAATCTACCTCCTCTGACTTTACTAGGTAGTGGTTTAAAAATTATAGAAACTGATGCTTCTAATTTATATTGGGGAGCAGTGCTCCAAGAAAAATTGGTAGATGGATCAGAAAGGCCCTATAGATATGTTTCTAGTTGCTTCAAGCAAGCTCAAAAAAACTACCATTCAACGCATAAGGAGATACTTGCTGTGATTAAAGAAATTCAAACTTTCATGTTTTTTGTTAGATCAAAAAAATTCTTGATTCGATTTGACTTAAAAAACTTTATGAGTATTCTCCATTCTATAGATAATCTGAAGAGAGGCTCAATCAGCAGATTGGTCTGATGGGCGACATATCTTTCTGATTTTGATTTTATAGTTGAGCATGTTGTGGGTAAAAATAATTGTCTTGCAGATTTCATGACTCAAGAGTTTCATCAGAAGATAGTCATGATTGTTACAGTTGAAGTTCATGATGAATTTCATGAACATATATGGAAAAGCATTCCTTTAGTCTCCAACCAACTCAATAATGAATTTGCTCTTCTTAAGTCAAAATCCTAGGAAGCAGCTAATCGACTAAATAATCTTAACCTAGCATGGACTTCTTACTTCATAGAACCAAATGGCTCAAGTACTTGTTCAACAATTATTCTATACAAAGGAGATAATGATGATCACTCAGGGATTAATAATCCTTTCAAACAAATAATATGTCGACAAAGAATAGAGTTTTTGTTCCACTGGTCTACCTTCTAGCCAAGCTATATCTAGGAAGTGAAAACTTCTGGGATTCTGGAGAAATTCTAGACTATTTATTTGAATTCCTAGATTATATTCTGCCAATAAAAGCTTTTGATGATCCTCTGGTAAGGATACCACCTAAGCAGGT
>JARHVA010007866.1:205000-210000 GCA_037957365.1 Torreya grandis
GCTTTTATAGGTAGAATATAATCCAGAAATTCAAACAAATAGTTTGGAATTTCTCTAGATTCCCAAAAATTCTCACTGCTTGGATTATAGCTCAGCCAGAAGGTAGACCAATGGAAAATGAATTTTGTTCCTTGCTTTCATATCAATTATATGAATGGATTATTAATTCCTAAGTAATCACTATTGTCACCTTCATGATAGATAACTATGGTAGAATAGGTATTTGATCCATCTAGCTTAGTAAAATATGAAGTCCATGCAAAATTTTTATCATTCATGAAATTAGCGGCTTCAAAATATTTTGCTTTTAGAAGAGAAACTTCATTTCTAAGCTGATTTGAAACTAAAGGAACACTTCTCCATATGTGCTCATGAAACTCATCTCAAACTTCCACTGTGACTATCATTACCTTCTTATCTATTTCTGGATGAAATTCCCTGGTCATGAAATTTACAAGAGAATTATTCTTACCAGAAATATGCTCAACTAAAAAATCAAAATCATACAAATATGTAGCCCAACAAACCAATCTGCTAATTGATCCTTTTTTTAGGTTGTCTATAGAATGCAATATACTCATGAAATTCTTTAAGTTAGATCTAATCAAGAATTTCTCTGACCTAACAAAGAACATAAAAGACTAAATTACTTTAATGACAGCAAGAATTTCCTTATGCGTGGAGTGATAATTTTTTTGTGCTTGCTTAAAACTTCCAAACACATCCCTGCAAGGTCTTTCAGTTCCATCTGTCATTTTCTATTTTAACACTACTCCCCAATATAATTCAAAAGCATCAGTTTCTATAATCTTTAAACCATTACCTGGTAAGGTTAACAGAGGTAGATTCTGGTACTTTTCTTTGTCCTTTGTACTACTTGAGTCATAACTGGGGACCAATCTGGGGCATTCTTAGACAATCTTTTATTTAACAACATTCTGTCTTGAGCAAGCTAATAATAATAACCAGTAACATAATTCACACATCCCAAGAATCTTTGTAACATCTTTTTATCTATTGAAACATCAAGAAAATTAATAATAGCTTAAAGCACATGTTCTTGAACTGTAACCTCTCCTAACCTTATTGTAATACCAATAAAATCTATCTCATCTTTAAATGTTACCATTTTCTTGGCTGAAAGCACTAGACCATTTTCAAACACAATTTTATAAAATTATTCTAGATGTTCTAGATGTTCCTTGGGAGATTTACTAAACACCAGAATATCATCTATGTAAACAATAATGAAATTAGAATATGCAAAAAATATCTTATTCATCATTTGTTGGAATATACTAGGAGCTATCTTCAAACTGAATGGTAAAATATTCCACTCATACTGTCCAAATGGAGTAATGAAGGTTGTTTTATATCTATCTTTTTCAGCAACCTGTATTTGCCAAAAACCAGACTTGAGATCAAATTTGTTGTAAACTCTACTACCACTAATTCATTGTAAAATTTCATCCTTGGATGGAATTGGATGTTGAACTGGAAGAACATATTTATTTAGAGGAATATAATTTATAACGAATATCTTTTTTCCTCTAACCTATTCAGACCTTTTATTCACATAAAAGGCTTCACATCCCCCTGGACTATTAGAATTTCTAATTAGTCCCTGTTCCTTTAACTGAGTAATTTCTTGTAAGCATTCATCTCTTAAAGAAGGAGACATACCTGAATGGTGAGCTTTGAACTTAGGCTCAATTTGTCTTCCATTCTTATCTGTGATCATCTTTAATTCAATAGAACATTCATGGCACTTTTTGTGCTAAAAAACAAGAGGATTTTTAGAACAATAGTCAATAATAATCTTAGAAATAATAGAATTAATATCTGACTAATAGATTTATCTTATGATGAATCCAGGAATTATTTATAACTTTCTTGGTCTTTTCTCTAAGAGGAATTATGCATTCATATCTACCTTTCTTGTACAGAGAATATTTTTATGCTAATATGATTTCATGTGGCTGGATGATGATAGGATAAAAACTTGTCAGATTGTCTGACCCAATCATCATATCAAACATTGGAATTTCATGCTGAAAAACTTTAAACGAATACACATAATTTCCTAAAACAATAGGTACATGAGCAGATAATTCAGAGACTATTGTCCTGGTATTGAATGTCAATATATGGAAATCACTTTTCCACATATCTATAAGAATAGAGTGGTAGTGGGCAAGCGATATTTCAGCATCGGTATCAATCAAGACATCAATATTATATGCTTTAAATCCATTCCACTTACTAATAAGCTCACAGACTGGATTATTAGTAGTGTGCACTGAAACCTGATGAATACTATTATTCATATCTTGATCTTGAGTAGCAAAAAATTGAGAAGAAAATTGATGCATAGTAGAGTCTCCCCCTAAGAGAAGAGTAACATTCTATTACCTGAGATAACTCTTGTTCAAAGATTTGTTCATTCTCTTCTTCATTAGCTTCTTCTTTCAATAGCTGTTGGAGTTCCTCCTGAGCATGGGATAGAAACCGTTGCAATTGGGCAATGCGCTTTGTTCACCAAATATTTCTTTCATACTTTTTAGGTTGATAAGCTACCTGGACATCAGGAGACTAGATAGAAAGCTTTTTAGAAAATTGATTAGACAACTGCTCTTTTTGTTTTTACTACTGAGAAACATGCAAAACATCTACTGCTCATTATTAGCAATCTGTTGCTATAAAAATCTTCTCTTAGAAATCATATATACAAGAGTACTATCATATTTTGCTTTAGATATGAGATTTGCTGAGATAAACTGAGACTATCTAAAAATTGAGCTTTAATCATATGAATTTGAAAACCAATATTAGAATCATATTCTAAAGATTTAGAACTAGAACTAATTTCTTGATGATTCATATTGACTTTTTCATCTTCAGATTCTAAAACTGTAGATTTCACCCAAAAAATATCAAAAGAATAATGTTTTTTATCATCATCATAGAGCAAATATAATCATCTTCATGCAAATCGTATCTCTAAAGAAAATTAACTTTCTTTGAATGCTTTTCCTTGTTAGGACACTTGTTAGCATAATGATTTCCTTGACATAGAAAACATTTAACAGGGGCTTTGGAAAACCCATGTTTTCTTTTTCTGAAGACTTTTATAGGAAAGAACTTCTTCTTCTTCTTCTTCTTCTTCTTATAAAATTTAGTTCTTGGTCTCCAATAATACTGATCTTTTGGAAATAAACATGTACAAGAAGATTGTTTTTTTCTTTTTACTTCTAAATTTTCTATACTGATTAATATCAGTACAACCAAAATAATCACCAAGAGAGTTACAAAACTTAACTCCTAGCTACTTATGAAACTTCATTGTTTCTTTGTGTGATTTTTTCTCTAAACATAACTTTTCATTCACAGCTTTTATTTTTGGTTTATCCTACCAAAGGACATTGTAGGCAATTCTTCACCCATGGCTTCTTTGTACTTAACAGAAAAATATTCTGGAAAGGATTCTACATACCTTATTTTATAAGCAGGGTTGAAGATTTCACCAGAGCTGTATAATGGATTTTCCATGTAGCACATATACTTATCTAAGTCATATCACATAATTGTGCTTTTATAAATTTAGCTTTGTTAGCATCCTTTTCATTATCTATGATGCCTACAAATTTAGAATACAAGGCATTGCATAGGGCAACTACTGGTGCAGCATCTCTAGTTATTGTATCTTGAAATGTTTGTCCACAAGCATCCCACTGATATTTGATATTACCAATGAATCCATTGGCAATCTGTTGGGTTACATTAACCGGATCTTTCTTAAGACCAAAAATCTAAACATTAGCGCATGAAAGCATAACATGTATCATCTCCTTTCTTCTGGCTGGAGACTCACAATTAAATTTCCAAAAGAATGGCTGAAGATTTAATGTTCTAATTTGAGAATCTAGAGGAGGTCTTGAATTAGAAGATTATCCTATCTCAAAAATTCCTTCTTTTTTTGACTCTTCTATCTTTGCCATACCAATCTGAAATATCTTATTAGCTATATTATCACTTTTTGATTTTCTTTTCTCTTTGGTCTTTTTAATTTCTTCTTTCTGATGCTTTACCACATTCTACCAGTTTTGTCTATCATAAGTAAGATCAAAAGCAGAAAAGATATCAATTGAGGAGGAGGATGCATCAATCACCTTATGATGAATTTCAGGAATCAAAGTAACATTCTGATTTTGATTAACTATTTCTCTAGAAAGACTGTCAATATTAGAAATAGTTTCTCTAGCTTTTTCTTCTAATTTCTGTTCCACAGAAGAAACATGAGAACTGATCTCAAGTTGCTCTTGTACTATTTCATCACCTTGATTTTTATTTCATCAAACCTTTTAATAGTTTCAAATTTTATTTCATCAATTTTTCTAGTAGCCTTAGACTATTGTTGCTTAAGTACTGCAGCTTCAGTATCAATCTTTTGTATAACTTGATTCTGTCTAGATATCTCATTGTTATTTAAGACAGTAATAGCTTTAAAGAGTTCACCTTTTTTGTATAACTCTATGCTTTTCATCATAGTAGATATCTGATCTAGACTAGATTGAATACTGGAAACTTTTGTATTTAAACACTTCATAGCAACATTATTCTAGTTTAGCAGTTTGACTTCTCTAGACTAATCAAGGCTTTTGTTAGAAGTTCTCAAGTAATACATTTGAGATCTTGTTTTCCCATCAGGGGAATACTGATTAAAATCAGACAGCTTTGGAATTCCTTTCTCATTGTAGGATTCATCTCCTAAAGGAGTTTTCCAAATGTGACCTTCATCCTGACCAGAGGATCCTTCCATATAGACTTTTTTAGCTCGAGAGATCAGCTATTGATTTATTTCAAATAGTTTTTGAAGTTCTAGATCTCTTTTGTCTCATTGAACCATATAAATTACAGATTGACTTGGATGATGTAAGATATTTTTGCAATCAAGGTAGTAATAGGAATCAATCTGGGGATAATTAACTTTTTAAGCATGC
>JARHVA010007866.1:212500-242500 GCA_037957365.1 Torreya grandis
CTCTAATTGGTAGAGCTACAGATCCCCTGACAAGTGGTATCATAGCTATGGTTTGCAGGAAACCGGGTATTGTTTTTTGATTACAGGTCATTCACAGGGTTTTTTGATTGAGTGGGAGTTCAGCAATGGCAGAAGAAAGTAGACTACGAATGGAGAAGTTTAATGGCAAGAATTATCAACATTGGAGGATGCAGATTGAGGACTATCTGTATCAAAAGGATTTGTACTTACCATTGGGTGGGGTTGCATGCAAGCCCACAGATATGAAGGATGAAGAATGGAACGTTCTTGATTGGAAGGCTCTTGGTTCCATAAGGTTGAGCTTTGCATCATCTGTGATTTCCAGCTTATCACAGTGCAAGACAACGGAAGAGTTGATAAAGTCCTTGGAAAATTTATACGAAAAGCCCTCAGCTTCTAATAAGGTATATCTTATGAAGCAGCTATTTACTTTGCAAATGTAGGAAGGTGGATCGGTACATACTCATCTTAGTGATTTCCATGGTTTGGTAAACCAACTAACTTCAGTCAATATTGTTTTTGATGATGAGGTAAAGGCTCTTCTAATTTTATGTTCTTTGCTTGAAAGTTGGGATGGTTTGGTTATGGTAGTAAGTAATTCTGCATCTGCTTCTAAAATCTTAAAAGTTGATGATGTTGTGAGTGTGATCTTGAATGAAGAAATACGCAGGAGAAGCACAGGTGAATCATTAGGGAAAGCTCTAAGTGCAGAAAGTAGGTAAAGGTAAAGGGAGAAGGTTGAGCAAGGGAAATCAAGGTCGGGAAGGAGATCTGAGTCCAAAGGTATTACCTGCTGGTTTTGTGGAAAGAAAGGACATACAAAGAAGGAGTGTTGGTTGAGAGATAAAGAGAATCAACATGCAGGTATGGAAGAAGCAAAGGATGCAAATATTGTGATGCAGGATGCTCTCATACTTTCTTCAGATAGTCAGGTAGGATCATGGATTTTAGATTTTGGTTCATCTTTTCATGCATCCCCAAACAGAGATTTGTTCTACGAGTATGAACAGGGAGACTTTGGAGTTCTTTATTTAGGGGATGGTACGCCTTGTCAGATAGTTGGCAAAGGGAAAGTGTAGCTGAGATTGCAGATCGACAACACGTGGGTGTTGAAAGAGGTCATGCATGTTCCAATTCTGAAGCAGAGTCTAATTTCTGTAGGAAGGTTAGGAGATGAGGGATGCACAATAACCCTCATAGTGGATTCTTGGAAGGTTACCAACGGAGCACTTGTTCTAGCAAGAGGTAAGAAAGTAGATACTCTTTATCTGTCTACTTGTATTACTGATTTTACTTCTGGTGTAGATTCGAAGATGTGGCCTAATAGGCTTGGTCACAAGAATAGGAAGGGAATGGAAGTTCTTGATTCAAAAAGTATGTGTTCAAATTTAGAAAACATAAATACAATTCATTGCAGAAAGAGGAAATTTGATGCTTTTAACAGGAACAAAGAAGCCTTGGTGTTTATGAAGGAGATGAAGGACAGAGATCAGTCACAGGGGCTAAATAAATCTGAGCAGGGCAGCATGGATAGAGGTTTGATCCAAGAAGAGCTCGCGGATGAAAATTTCATCACTTACAGGAACACACAGACACCGATATCGATAGCTTGGCACCGACATCAGTCATCCAGATATCAACATTGGTCATGTGCAGACCAGCAGGGTTGGTAGGTCAAATAGGAGAAGTCTGACGTTGGTCATAAGGACCGACGTCGGCAGGAGGGACACCGGCGTCGGCCAGGGAAATGACGTCGGCAGTCAGGGTCAGTGCAGGGAACCGACATCGGTCGGGAGCAGACTGGGAGATGGCCTAGATCAGTCACTGGAATGGATGTTGGGTAAATTAATAAGTCTCAAACACCCATGTGGAGGTCAGGAAAGGTATGTGAACCTCATATTTGTTGTTCACCTTCTTTATATTGCTTACTAATATTCATGAACTAGGAAGATGGAAGAAGTAATGCAGGTAGAATCTAGAACAGTGGGAGCTTGGCATGGATGAGGAGTGTGAGTCCTTGGAGAACCAAACAGGTATTTGTTGGTAGTGTTGTCAGCTGGAAGGAAGTACTGGATAGAGGGATGGATTCCCATTTTAGAGGAGAGAGTGGATGGACACATGAGACAGAAGGCTATGGTATATGGTCTTGATTATGCTACAAAACAATGGAGGTTTAACCATTGTATTTTATCTTTACCAGGCTGGATAATATTAGCTACATTATCCTGTTACTGTATTGTGTTACTTGTTGCAGGGTTTCATATACAGGGAGTTTTCTGAGCTAAGGGTAGAGTTGGTTCAGAAGTATGTCATGGAGAATTTGGGAGCAGCAAAATTCTTACGGCATAAGATACAGGTATTGCATCACAGGTTTACGTGGTGGTTGGTCTTCAAGAGTGACATTGAAGAGGGATACAGAGCCTAAAGAACAAAATAGATGGTGTACAGGTAAAGGTACAAGTTACAGCTATTTATCTCCAAGTGGGAGATTGTTAAGGTGTGGAGCTAAAAGCTTTAACTATTTGCAAACACAAGGAAGGATGCTGAAGAACCAAAGCCACCAGCGTCGGCAGTATGACCGATGGCAGTCAGATGCAGTGGAGAAGGAGACTGGCAATGGCAGGGAGTCAGCCGATGTTGGCAGCACCAGACAAGCAGGGACCGGCGTCGGTCACTTGTGCGGTCCAAAATTGTTCGTTGCAAGAACAGTTAGTTAGTTGAATCGAGTGTTTGCATGCTAAGGGGCTAATTTAAGTCGCAGGCTGTGTGTCTAATTTTAGTAGTTAGAGTTCTATTTTTGTAAGCATGGGATCCTATTTAAAGACCCATAAGGCATGTATTGTAATAATATTTCTAAGGCAAGTAAAAGCATTGAAGCTAACAAGGTCAAGGAGATCTACAGGTGTAAGGTCAAGGAGATCAGCTGAAGCATTCAAGGAGGGATAGCAACTCAGGCTTTAGAGTTGTTGTGTTGAGCAAGAGAGAGAGGGAAGAAGGTCTTGAGGTGTGGCAAGCCTTTGAGGTGGAGGAAGAAGTGGCATCTTCCTTATTGTCTTTTCTTCCAGTAGTATTTAATAAAAGAGTGTGTATTGTCTCTCAAATTCTTTGCTATCTCAAGTTTCTAGCTACTTTATCATTCTGGTATAATTTCGTGTTTAATTGCATATAAGAAAGTAATCAATTGTGCTCTAATTGGTAGAGCTATAGATCCCCTGACAATATGTATATGTATATGTATATGTACATGTACATATACATACACACACACATTCATATATACACATATATATGTATGTATGTATATATATGTATGTATGTATGTATGTATATATATATATATATGTACGTATGTATGTATGTATATATATACATATATATATATATATATATATATATATATACACATACATACATACATACGTACATATACACACACACACACACACACACACACACACACACACACACACACACACACACACACATATATTTCATTTTATTCCCATATTCTTTATCTCTAATATGAGGTGTCATAATTTGGAATAGAGCAGAATATTTGAATATGAATTTAGTAGTTTTAAATACACCTCTAATTCAATTACAAATAACATGTATCTTGACATTGTAGAGAGGTCATAGAGATTATAATATGTTATAATGTAACTTGTAAAACAAGATGCCCCTAGAATAGGCATGACCACTAAGTATAAGAGAATTTAACTAAGGTCAAGATCACCTATGATGGTTTGAGTTAGTTTTTTATGCAGAGATTTGACCTTCAGAAGTGTGTGTGAGACCTACAAATATATAATTGAAAGTTGAAACACTAGTAAGGATTATAATGATTGAAAACCTATTAATATAAAAAAAGTGGTGTAATGGGTTGAGATAACCGAAACCATCCCCAAGATGATTGAATGTTTCCTACATATTAATAATCCAAGGATGGAATCAAGCCCATATAGTGTTCCCACTTAGAGTGCTTTGTGAAATTTGTTGATGGGTTGTATAACACACTAAATTTGGTAGGATGGAATCCACCTAGCCTCTCCTAATATGAAATCAAATATCCCAAAATTTTATTACTACCAAGTCTCGGATTATAGGGTAGTTTAATAGTTGATGTAAAATTATTCCATTTAAAGGGGCTTATTTTGAATAGAGTGAGATAAATGATAAGTATAGTCATGTGGATTAGTTTATAATACAATCAAAAAATTATAATTTATCATGAATATATTTTATATTAGGAATTCAAAGCATTGTTAGTAATTTGACCTGTTAAGGTCAAATTACTACCTCTATCATTTGAAATTTTCCTAAATCTCACCAATATCCCTTTGTAGCAAGTCAAACCAATCAATTATGGCCTAAAATGTCTAATTTTAGTATAAAATGTCAAAAATGGATTGTAATTGGGTCATTTTCATTTCAAAAAATAGCATTTTCAAGTTTAAATATGTAAATAATCCATGCACAAGGGTCAATTTTATGAGAAAAATGAGGTTTCTAGGAGCTACAGGGGGTTTCAAGACCCCAAATTTTGTATACAAGTTAATTAAGAGTTGGATAAAATTTTAAAAGAGTTTCATGGCCATTAGATGATTGTAGATACTTTTTTTTGGTAACAATCTTTAGCATGTCCATTGGAGATCACCATTGGAGTATGCATCATTATGGAGTGCCACAAAAGATTCTAAGTCAATTTAAAAGTTTAAAATAATGGGATGATGTTTATAAATCATAATAATACATTTAAATAGTGTAAAAACTATAAATTTTAAGCAAACGATGCTCATATAGGCTTTTGCAAGCAAACAAGCATATAGGCCAAAAAGAGATTTATTGAATTTTCAAGAAAAATGTGATTTTAGAGTGTTTTAATAGAATTTTATATACAACATGATTATATTTTCATGAATTTGGAATTATTTGAATGTTTATTTTCATTTTGGTGAAATTTTCACTTTTTGCAGTTTTAAACACCTTTCCTAACCTCATGTTTAGATGCTCATATCTTTTACCATGTGTGGAGTTTGGAATAAATATATTATTATGTTTTGATGATGAATATTTAATTATAATTCATGAAAAATTGATACCATTTAAGGGGCTTTTATTTATGAACAATCGTTAAGAACGTAGGTAACTCAAAATGCAGTCAAAACCCCACAAGCAGATATCTCTACATGATAAATTTTCATATATTTTTCATGAGAACCCAATATTTTGAAGGATATTAGGGGGTTATTTTCATACATATAAATGTAAATATTTTAGGATTTAGAGCTCTTTACTTCATGAAAAATCATTTTGAATATTCATCTTCAAAGCCCTCCTAAGCCCTCAAAAAACTAGTTTTATAAAAAGTTGATTTTATTTCCATAAAATCATCTTGGATCAAAATTAAACATTTTAAAATTTAAATTACACTTATATGCAATTCTATAAATGTCAATTTTATGCATGGAATTATATGGATGAGGGAATAAATCATTTTTTTGTGGAAAAAACATGTAAAATGAAGTATAGGACACTTCAATGAAATTTAATAAATGGAGATCAAATATTAATAGTTTTTATTCAACCTGAAATTTTAATTTGGTCATAAATAATCCTATAAGTTTCCTAAATATCCTAATCAAAATGGCTAGTCTATAAGAAAATGGAGCAAAATAGGCCTAGTCAACCTTGTTGAGTGAATGGCAAGTGTTTTGTCATCAAAATCAAGTATCTTGTGATGATAAAATTTTTATAAGTATATTTATTTATTTTTTCAAGTTTAATTTCATATTTTTTATGTTTTAATGGAGTCTAAATTCAAAAAGATAGGCTATTAGGCCTAATTGGCCTAATAGGCTTAATTAGTCAATCAAGTAAGTAAAGAATGGCATTGAAAATATATCAAATGAATTAATTTTGGAGTTACCATGTTATATATATATATATATATATATGGTAACTCCAAAATTAATTCATTTGATATATTTTCAATGCCATTCTAATTGGATATATCATTATCAAGTTAATTCAAAAGTTTAAATTCATACAAGTTGAGCTCAAGTTGAGTTAACTAGTCATTAAGGGTCAAATCTCTTCGATTGACTAGTTTGACTAGTTTCATGCATCTCCTATGATTTTTATGCAAGATAAGTAAATTAAAGAACTTAAATCCATTTTTAGTATGGATTTATCTTCCAATTTATGTCATTATTTTCATGCAAGTAAGGTTGACAAGTCAACATGGGGCCACCACTTCTCAATTCTATGCCAAAAATGAAGAACATGCAATTTTTGAAGACTTGAAAGATTTTGAAGCCTTTATTTAATATTTTAAAAGGATTTTAGTCTTATTTTAACTAAAATAAGACTAATAATTATTTTTTCCATGCCACTTTGGATTTATTTAAGGTTTTAGACTTATATATTGACTTTTTGAAGTCATTTTTCATTACTTCTTGGAGCTAAAGAAGAAATTGTAATGTGAACCATACATCAATAAAGAAGATTTTTTTTAATATGAGTTTTGATAGAGAATAGAGTTTATTTTATTATGAATTATAGTATAAGTGAGATTATATCTCCTTTTGGAAAATCCCTTCCTCACCTATTACTTTCTATCTCACCTTATGCAGGTCATTTGAAGAGGTAAAAGAGATTTGTAATCCAAAATCATTTCAACCCTTAATCATAAATATTTATTCTTAAGAGAAAAATAGGAATTTTATTGGCTTAAATTCATGAATTAATTTCAATATATTCTATAATATATAAAAAATATATGTGCATCACCCCTTTAATTAGGATTTCCCTTTAGTTTCCCCTTTCCCTTTTCATCTAAGAAATCATAGTAGTAAGACATAATATATAAATATTAAGGGAACTACCTCTCTCTAGAGGTTCTTCTCATCATAGATTCACCCACACTCTAAGAAGTTCCAATTTTATCAATTGGAGAAGGTGTGCTTCAACATCTTCAAGTAGGGTACACTCTAAAGTGATAACAAACATGTTAGTCCATGCGTTAGTAGTGAAAACTCAAAATAAGCATTAACGTACTAATCTAATTCCATCACAGGGTTTTTAAAATGAATCAAAAGATATATTGAAATAAGGAATTCAATCATCAAACCTTCCCAAGAGTGTCCCTCCTCTAAGTGTGGCTCAAAAACATGATTTTCCCTTGATTTGGTGCTCTAAATCTTTGTTAATGATGATTGGGTTACTATTCCATCATCTCTCAATGCACCAATGAATAAGGCTCATGAATTTTATCAATGTGTGCTTAAGTTGAAGCTATTCTATTGAAAATTCTAATCATTTCTAAAAAAATATAAATACAAGTATCCTCACTCATTCCTTTAAGCTATTCACTTAAGCCCTTGATTTGGTTTAATTTTCTTAAGTTGGTTTAATTTATTTTTATGTCATCCTTTGGAAATTATTTGCTTAATCAAATTGGTCAAAATGTCAATTTACTAAGTCATAATTTGATTGAAGTATAATTAGAAGAAGATCTCAATTGTGTATAGAACAATTCCCCATATAGAGCATTGTGGATGTGAAATAACACCTTGACGTGTGCTTTAAAATTAGAAGAATTCAATGGTCTAGAGAGTCAGTTTGCATGGTCATAATTTAACTTGAAGTTTTTTAATAAAAGGTAATAATCACATAAAATGCATTGCCCCATTCAGGGATACATTAGCCTAAATTGACACTTATACATGATAAGTTTGAGCCATTTAGTGTGTTTTAGTGATTTTGGCCTAGATTGTGTGTTATCATAGAATATTGAGTAATATTGACAATTTCAACATAATAGTGGTAATAATTGGACGTCTACATTTTCCCCCTATTTGAGAAGGTTTGGTGAGACGTTCTTCTGAAGCAACATCTTTTCAAAGAATGAAAGAGTTGTCAAGAAGTTGGAAGGTAATGCTTGAATAAGTGACCCATGATTCCCCCTCAAGAGGGCATACATGAATGAAAGAGAAGAATGGACTCTCTAAAAAGAGAGGAAGAGTGTAATTAACCCATGGATGAGAGTATATCCATATGAGTGAATATTTACATGCAATAGTTCCCAATGATAAAAAATAATAGAATATAATGGGCCCCAAGGTAGGTGGAAGTAGGAATAATACAATCCCAAAATATAAGAAACACACATTAACACACTCAAAAGAGGGTAAAAGTTGTAAGCTTAGGGAACAACCAATCTTGAGATAATTTTCACACTTTAAAATTTATATAATGAGGGAAAAAGATATAGATCTTGAAATTAGAAGAAAAATGAGAGCATTACTCTAGAGAAAGGAAATAATAATGTGCCCTAGTAGGGTGAATTTTGATCATCAATAAGAAAATTTTCTCTAGTAGGGATGCTTAAATCATTAATTAGATTAAAATTTTGTGTCCCAGTAGGGAAAATTAGAAAGCATAACTCAAATATATAATCTAATGCATAGATTAAATAAGAGTAGACACAAATGTAGTTGCAAGGGTCGAATGACTAAAGAAGCCACAAAAACCAAACATATAAGGATGCACAAAGTCATGGAAGAGATGCTTGGAAGAATAATGGAAACCAAGTTGACCTAAGATATGTCATGTATCCAAGCACTACTTGCATAGTCCAGACAAACCTCAAGATAATGTAGTTCATGTAAAAGTAGGAGAAGATGGAAGGAAGAAATAATAATAAAATAAAGATAGACCATTGTTCAATTAGACTCAGTGTATGACAAGAGATGCACATCTTGAACATATTCTTGTGATAGGTATGGTGTATTTATAAATAATCTTCATAGTGTCATTGACTTTTAGACTTGGAATCCAAAGCACTTGGTGCTTACGTTAGCAAAATTGAAATTATGCATCATAATTATGAGTAACTTATAATAACATTATATTTAAATTATAATTGGTTGGATTAAATTTGAATAATTATAAGTAAGGATAATGATATAAACATATAAATACCAGAGTTACAACTATTTACATTTAAATAAAAATAAACAAAAACAAATATAAAAATACATACATAAATGGAACCTAACTTAAAATCAAGATATAAATAATCAGGATTTAAGTAAGAATAAGAATGTATAAAAGCAAAGCAAGAACAACTTAATAAACAACATGAAAGCAAGATATGAAGAATCAAGATCCATGTGTATTAACAAGATGTACTTGAAAAAAAAAAAAAAGAATAATCTAAATACAAATTTAAACAAATCAAGCATAACTAAAAACTAGACTAAAAATGGTTATAAAATGTATTTGAACTTAAAAGAATAAAACAATATAAGACAAGACAAAAAATTAACACATAAAAAAAAACTCTAAGAAATAAACAACAAAAGAAGGAAGATGAACAAACTTTTAACAAAATAAAAGGAGAGACAATAAAACATAACAATAAAAATCAAATAAACACACACAAATAAGAGTTAGTCACAATGTTAGTGGAAACAAAAAATAATTATTCTGGCATGTGTAATAGAGGTGTTACTCTCTATGATAGGGTGACCCCTAATCTAAGTAATAATAAAACTAGTACAATAGAAAAATAACAAAAGAGAAAAAATTTACCACAAGTGAATGGGAAGCAACATAGGATAAAATGGGGGGAGAAGAAGAAAAGGAAGGGGGTGGCTGAGCTGACTCTAGATGTACGAGATAAATGGGCATTGCCTACATAGTTTTATGGATGTGAGGTCAAACATGAACTTCAGGACAAATGTGTTTCTCCTGGGAAATGGGATAGAAAAAAGTGATGATATAAGACAAAAGTGCTAGAAAATATATATTTTTATTTTGTCAATCATTTTTTAATGTTTTTATGTTTTTGGGATAGATAACAAAAATTAAATATTAACAAAAGGACTAGGGAATTACCTAACTAAAGATATGTGATTCTATAGGTGATAGGTCAAACAATAACTAAATTGACTACAATAGGGATCATGAATATAAAAAATGGCATACGAAACTGACTAATCAAGGAGATGCACATCTAAGAGTAGAAGTTACATTATGAACTAAAGTTAGATGAAATATCCCCCATGATCTTGCTAAGGCAAAAATGCCTACCAAACAACAACAAAATAATAATAGAATATGATATATCACTAGATATATCTAAAGAGCCATTAAGTAGGCAAAAAACCATGTGTTTATAGTATATTTCAAATATAAATGATCCAAATTAATAAGGATCCAAAGTTTTAATGGTCCAGAGTCATAAAAGAATATGGTTCTAATGAGAATGGTCCAGGGTGGGTCAAGATAAAATGAATATGGTCTAAGATAGGATGGTTTAGGATATAATAGTGGGGTAAAATGACATCAATACAAGTTTTCCCCAAGTAAGGGGTCTTATATAAAAATGTTTCAAAAGGTTTTAAAGTGTATATCCATTTAAGATTCACAATGTTCATGGGCTTTATGAGTTATTTTACACCTATAGTAGCCAGTCTATATGCCCTCAATCCATAGTTTATTATGATACATATAGGCCCATCCAATTGGGCTATAACTTACCCTTCTTTCATTTAGAATTAGTGTTTTTTAATTCTCTTTCAAGTCTAAATCACCAATTTCAAACTCCTAAGGGAGAATGCACTCATTATATCTTCTATACAATTTATTCTGATGGGCTTTAAAGTTGTCTAGGGAAGCCAAATGCTTTCCATCAAGGAGTTATAGTTCTTACAGCATTAAAACCCTATAATATTTATCATCTTCAATATTCTCCAAGGAAAGACTTGGTCATGAAAATAATTATAAATGTCTTGAAACCAAGGTAGTTTAGGTGGGGGATTGGGACTAGCAATGGTGCATACCCTTTTTGAATCTAGTAAGACATGAACATGATGTAGAAGGTTTTTAATGAGAAAATGATACTATTGAGCACTGATATCAATCTATATCATGGACCCAATTGTTTTTATTGCATTGATATATCTATTATTAGCATGTGGTACCTTTTCAAATTGTAGAGATTTGAAGTGAGTCTTTATATTATCCACAATATGCTTGTAGGGTGCAAGCTTGTCATCTCTAGTTTGGTATTGATCTATGGTTTGATTGATAATCAATTGGGAATCCCCATAGACCATCAAGTATTATATTTCCCAATATACTACAAGATGAAGTCCTATAATAAGGGCTTCTTACTCAGCCGTATTGTTTGTATAATGAGAATTCATATGAAACTCCTTGGGAATCAAATCGCCTTACAATGTAATCAATAAAATGCTAAACCTAGATCCAAGGGATGTAAAGGATCCATCAAAATATAGCTTCCACTACTTATGTTCATGCAATACTTCTTTTATTGTCATAATATAATCATACAAAAATTCAAATATGAGTGGTTGAGTTTCATAATAAGGGATTATGCAAGTTTATCTATAATAACCTATCCCTTAATAACTTTATGTTTTTGGTACTCAACATCAATTTTTCTTAGGATCATGACCCATTTGGCCATGTATCTTGTGAGATTTTCTTTTTAGAATAAATATTTGAGGGGGTCCACTTTAGCAATAACAATAGTTTTGTTATTCAACATATAGTGTCATAAATTTTAGGAAACAAACATAATAGATAAACATCCTTCTCAATAGGAATATAATTATGCTCATAAGCCATAAGAATAAAAATTAAATAAAAAGCTACATTTTCCTTACCTTGATCATCATGATGGGCCAAGAGTGCCCCCAGTGCATGTTCAGTTATTGAAATATAAAGAAATACTGGTTGGCTAGGTATTGGTGGTCTCAAAACTTGTGGGTTGGTCAAGTATGTTATGAGCTTCACAAATGATAATTTACATTATTTATCCCATTGAAATGTGACCCATTTATTTAAATCATGTGTAAATGGGTGGTACTTTTCAGCCAGTTATGAAATGAACCTACAAATTGATTAGATTTTTACTTGCAAGCTACAAATCTATTTAAGATTGGAAAGTGGAGGAATTTCAATAATGGTCTTGACCTTAGTAGGATCCACTTCAATCCCTATTTTTGATACAATAGAACCTATAAATTTTCTTTAATTTATGCCAAATACACACTTCTTTTGATTCAAATGGACCTTATACTCATGAAGTCTCTCAAAAATCCTCCATAAAATGTCAAGATGTCTGATATGTGTTCTTGATTTAGCTAGGATGTCATCAACATATTCTTCAATAATATCATGCATCATAGCATGGAATATTGTATTTATATCATGTTTATAATTGGTTCTAGCATTCTTCAAGCAAATGGCATGACTTGATAACAAAATTTTCCCCATGGTATGGTGAATGTAGTTTTGTGCTAGTCTTATTGAGCTATTTTGATTTGATTGTATCCAAAAAATCCATTCATAAGGTACAACATCTTGTATCCAAACATATAATCGATAATCATGTCCATGTTGGTCATATTAAAATCATCTTTGGGGCATTCCTTATTGATATCTCTGAAATTAGTATAAACGCATATGCTTTGTGGCTCTTTGTTGACTAAAACTATGTTTGATATCTATTCAGAATAGTTTAGTGGTCTGATGAAGCCTACTCCTAATAATTTCTACATCTCTACTTTTACCAAAATATTGATGCATGGATGCATATTCCTTAATTTTTGTTTGACTAGCTTGGCATTTGGGTGGATAACAAGTTAATGCAAAACCAAGTCAGGGTATAAGCCTAGTATGTCAGAGTAGGCCCATGCAAAGATATCAATAAAATCTCTTAGAATGGTGATAATGTCATCATGCTTCTCATCAGTGAGGGAGGCTCCAAGATAAATAATTTTGGGATCATCATATGTTCTTAATTTCATTTTAATATTATTTTCTACAAGAAGTGTATAACCATATTCTAAAATAGTAGGTAGTGTTTGATCCTAATATTCTTATTCTATTTTAGCATCTAGTTATAATTCCAAAATCTCTACATAATGAGATGAATCTAAATCCACTAGTTCAAGTAATGACCAACTAGAAAAATATCTCAAGAAAGTCAAGAGCAAGATGCTCAAAGACTTTTTTTTATTTAGATGTGATGATAGTACTAACTTGGAGCTAGGACTTGATGGACCTTGTGCAATCCTTGGAGATGAGAAAACTTTCCCATCTAAGAGAACCTAAAATAAGTTTTCACTCAAGGGCTTGTCTTTTTATTTACTATTTACCTGATCAATAAGTGCCTCAAAGAGGTTTTCACTCGAGGATCTTGATGTTTTATCTTTTTCATGACCAAGAAATTTTCCTACTCTCCAAAGTAGGTAGAAAGGTTCAAAGAGAAATCAAATCCTTATTTATAATCACCAATTGGAAACCCATATCTTAGGCCCATGTACTCAAAAATAGATTCCTCATTTTATAATTCATAAAGGCATATGATATAATGATTGTGTTCAGGATGATAAAGGTAAAGAGAATAATGGGGTGTGATAGTCATGATGGAGTTTAAGTTGAATAAGTTTATGTCAGAAAGCTCATTTTAAACACTATAATGGGATGACACATCACTATTAGGATTTTTTTGTTAGTCAATTTAGAATAATCACTATCTAAAGTCATGAGGTCACCTCCATGTGGTATAAATCTGAGACCTTGATTCATGTTAGGTTTACCAACTAATAAGGGTTACAAGATTCCTTTCTCTCATGGCCCAAGGCCTTTTCCTATATAATCAAATTCATCCATAATCTAATTAGGGATAGGATATTTAGGATTATAAAAATAATCAACAATGTCATCGGAATATAACTAGTCTCCTTCAATGAAATCTTCTTGATCCTAATTTGGCAAAGTAGTAGGTACAAATACCATCTTTGGTTTCTACATCTTTCTTTTTTGCCAAATTATGTTGGGTCTGTAAGGTATTTTAGAGGGTTTGGGTTTGAAATTATATTTTTGAGACTTGGTCAACCTAAAAATATGAAAGGGATCTTTCAAATGATATGTGTAAATTTCAGTGTTCTCTATAGTGACTTGTTGTGCAAGGATTGCTGTAAATGGATCATATAAAGTTTAATAAAGGTCACTTGGGTTAATATATTTAGATTTATATGGATGAAAAACTATTTCCTTGTTCTTATTTGTGATAAATTTATAACTAGGATAATAGTTGTAATTATGAAATTCAACCTTTATATGTTTGCAATACTAGTAAGGTTGCATATCGATAGGAATGGTGACTTCAATCCCATTATGGGGGAACTTGAGGTACTAATACAAAGTGTTCAAGATATCTTGTACTTCATATATCTAATGATGACCAAGAATTATGTTATAAGTAAAATTAATGTCCATAATACGTAACAAGGTATGATGGGGTATAGACCCAACAATGATTGGCAAATAAATAGTATCAAAATATTCTATTTTGGCATTGACATATGACTTGATTGTGTTTGTCTCTATCTAGATGTTCTTTGTAGTATAACTCAATTGTTTTACTAGCTTGAGGGA
Source organism: Torreya grandis (assembly GCA_037957365.1). Taxonomy (NCBI): domain Eukaryota; kingdom Viridiplantae; phylum Streptophyta; class Pinopsida; order Cupressales; family Taxaceae; genus Torreya; species Torreya grandis. Next base: position 227,003 of record JARHVA010007866.1, read on the forward strand.
CACTACGCTCATCCCTAAACCATTTTCTATAAGAACTTACTTGATTTTATGATTTTCAATGATGACCTCAATATATAAGGGATTGTTATGACTAAGACCAAGAGTGGACATGTCTCTGTGGTCAAATGTAGCCTATCATAATGAAGACAAATTCCTTACAAGTGTTTATAATTGTTCAAGGTTAATGTCCTAGGGAAGAATGGATTATTGAGGGAAGTTGTTCAAAATAGTTCTATGGACTTTAGATGTATGCAAAAGATCTAAAATAGAAATTTGTGCAGGGGTTTTACTTAGTTAATTTGAGATACTATACAAATTTTAAATGGTAGCACGAGAAGGTTTAGCCTTGGATAGTACAATGTTTAACTTTAAATATGAAGGCATAATGTTTATGTTGGGTATATTGTTGGAAGAGGATAAAGGGCCTTGAAGGGTAACCAATGAATGTCTAATTATGATTGCAAAATATAGACGTGGAAATGTGCCATTATAATTAGAAGATGAAGGCAAAGGGTCTTGGATGGTGACTCATGGGTGTCTAGTTGCATTGGTGAAATTTTGAGTTAGAAAGGAGCCAAGATAATTAGAAGAATGGGGTATATAAATATTAACCCACACAAATCATGGCATGAGAGGATTTATTATACCCGATGCAACATTACATGAAGAGGAGGGTGTTGACCCTATAATGAGGGGTCTAGTACTTTGAGAAATATGGGATGGTTCATGAGTTTTGATAATGATGGTGGTAATGTCATTTTCAAAAATACACCCTATGGTGTTATTGTATCATAAGGCATATTGTTTTAACTGAGATTATTAGCATGGGTATTATGATCTTGATTATTATCATGTTGATTATGATTTTGGCCTTGGGATTATTATCTTTGATTATGTCCTTGTTTTAGGTTATTTCTTTCTAATTATTGATTGTTCCTAGTAAATGGATCTTTGTAAATTCCTAGATCATGATTAGTGTTTTATGAGGCAAGTTTGATTTTAAATTTGCTTCTTTCATTCAAATATTCAATGATATGTTTCAATTCAACACATCTATAAGCACCATGAATAATAACTTGATGAAGTTTCAAAACTCATCTTCTTGATACCAATCAAGTTTGGGTTGATCTTTAGGAATTGGACTTGGTATAGGCCACACAATCAGATTAACTACTATGCTTTTAAAACATAGCCTCAATAGGTTCTCCTAATTTTCTAAAGACTATATATTTATTGAATGTCCTTTGTGGAATAACTCTTTACAAAGTAGTTTGTGGATTAGGTGGAGATACTTGCACATTTAGAACTAATAGAACCCACACCTTTTATACATGCCTAGATCCAATCACTCTATTCCCTACCATGTTATTATTTTTGTTAAACCCCTTAGGTTTATTTGTTACAATAGTTTGAATATGTGATTGGGTTTGATTGGATGTTTGACCCTATTAGTAAATATTTATAAGGGCTTTAGTGATAAGTACCTTCTCAATATTCACACCCTTGTCTATAATTTCCTCAAATGTGTTTTTGCAAGTGAGTTGTAGATTATGTGCCACTTCAGGGTGTAGGTTTTTTGCAAAAATATTAACAAATTTTTTATCTAACAAATTGTGTTTGAAATCATTCAACTAATGATCTCCATCACTATATATATATATATATATATATATATATATATATGCTATGAAGCTTTCCTCATCTCATTATTTGGATTTGAATAAGCTGACCAAAGTCAACTAATGTTCAATATTGTAAGAGAAATGGTTGAAAAATATTTTATATAAATCATTCTAATCTACCACTTATCCCTTAGGTAACTTGAGGGGATAGTCTAAAGTATGTCCCATCAAAATATGTGGAAAAAAGTGAAGTACAAAAATGTTCTTATAGGATACCTCTTAGCATAATACAAATAATTCTTGGATATGTTCATAAGGGCCAACCTTCCCTTTGTATTTGTCAAATTTGGGTGCCTCAAAATAAGGTATAAAGAAGACTTGGAGAATACTCAAGTTGAATTTATATGGACATATCTTGTCAAACTTATATTTTTTGAATCAATTTCCCATCTCCAATCTTGACATAATTTCCTTCATGTAATTCCACCCTTACATGTTTAGTACATTCCAAGGTGAAATATAATTCTATTGGGGTGGTTTGTGCCCATGTTGCATTGATATATTATGGATATAAACCCTACAATATACAACTTTGTTTTGGTTTACTAATTGAGTTGATTAGGTGAGATATTGATTCTTGGGTTGATAAACATTCCTTAAAATCTTCCACCATGAATTGTAAGTTTTTTTCTAATTTTGGGGAGTTTGTGGTTGATTCACCAAAGTGCACATTAGTTGAGAGGAGATTTCCAAAGTTTTTTGAATAATTTCCTTAATACATACCACATGTTTTATTCATTGATTCTACAAGGGAGTAAGATTCTCTTGATGTTTTAGAAATGTATGCTCTATGTCTGGCAAAGAATTTTTCAAAACCTCTTGCATCTTGTTTTTTTTTTAATAGAGATGCCATGATCTATCATAGATGTGTTCTAAAATAGAGTAAGTTGCATTTGTTCTAATACATTCTCTTATTCTTTGGAAGCATTTTTATGTATTTAAGTGGTAGACAAAGAATCTATCAAGTTTGTAATATGATTATCTACATATCATTGAAATATTTTGTTGATCTTGGTAGCAAGATATTGATCATTGGGTGATAAATCTATGAGTGTTTCCTTTCCTTTGATAAAAGAATAAATGTTATATTTTGTAATATGAGAAATGGATTATTCTCATTATTTCTCTTCTACCCTAACGAATGTGTGTAATTATTCCACAAGAAATTATAAAGGCAATCTAGCACCTAAATCAATCAACCTTAGGAGGGCTTCATCCTTGTCTTCCAAAGTTTGATGTTTAAAATAGTCTTCTTCATATCCTACAGTCATTATAATTTCTTCAAACATAGTGGATTTATCTTTTCCATCATAAAAATTCTCTTCCTCATAACTAGGGACATAAGAGACCCAACTATGAGTATACCTTTGCATCATGTTATACATTTGTAAGATGTAAAATGTGTTTTGCAAATGTTAAAAGGTGTGTTTTTATTTTTATAAACAAGTGAAAAGGTAAAACAAGATTATAATAGAATAATTTTCATATTACCACATAATTAGAAGAAATGGTTACTAGTTTACTCAACTTTGGTGGGTTGAAATCATAAAATTAGAAGACTGTATGATAAATTTGGAACCTAAAGTGCAATCTATCACAACAAACTTAGGTCAAAGATATGTCAATACTGTAAAAGCTAAATACAACTATAATGAGTTAATACTATAAAATTAGAAGAATTTATTTCTTATTATAAAGATAACAATGTGAACCAAGAAGCTCAAAACATGAATTAACATAAGAACTTCTAAGTATAAAGCTAAAACCAAATGGGTAGCATAACACTACCACATGGTAAAAGGATGTAGAATGGTCTAAGAACTTAGAGCATGAACAAATGCAATATAACCTAAGTACAAAATTATAAAAAGGGATGATGATTAAATATAATTACCTTCAATCCAAATGGAAAATCATACCCAAGTTTACTCAAACTAAGTTCAAATAGTGAACTGATAACACCTTGGCCTAGAACTTAGAAAGGTGAGATTTTGAATTTGAATAAAAAATGAAGGAATTTGAAAAATTTCAAAGTGGAAAATGGTCTAGACTCAAATGGGAAACATAAAAATGCTACTTAGAAAATATAAACATAATGTTCTAAATATCAATTTGAACAAGGAAAGAAATGATTTTCATTTGGTTAGCATAATGCCTCCTTGCTCAAAATAATGGTGTATAACAAAGGTGTTTGATGATGTGTTTTGGTTTTCAAACAAATTTATACTTTAATATACCAAGAAATTAAAGGATAAAATGACAAAATACAACTAAATATAATGTTCAAAGTCCTTAAGTTGACAAGGTTACATGGTACTATTGAATTCTATCTATACATGTTATTTAGAGGATTTTAAGTCTTAATCCATAAATAAAATCACATGAATAAGTATATTTTTTTACACCCCCCTTATCTCAATATATTTTATGATGACATGTAACTTCAAACTATTCACCTTACACTAATAGTATGTCTATGGTAAGTGGGGTTATTCTAAAACTAAATTTTTGTGCATTTCTAAATGGTCCCAATTATGGCTAACACAAAATATGAAATCACATCAATTATATCCACATCAAACATATTATTTTGAAAATTTATTGTCCTTTTCACAACCACTACATCCTTTGCTTTCTTAGTGTAGTGTAATATTTGAATTGATCACACATTTTGAGGGTATCAATCACTAACAAAGGTAGTTTAACCACTGAAACTACCATCCCAATGATTCACCATCTCAATTCATACCTCACCATGGAGTGGGTTTGAGACGATGTTGGGAGATGAATTCTCAGGTTAATGTTTCCATATAGAACCTGTGATGAGGTTATGAACTCCCACTCACAAGCCAAGTTGCATAAAAATAAAAGACAAAGTGAAAAAACTTTAAGGCTGTATTTGGACCACCCAATTCATATGAATTTTGGGAGGGCCTTGATGATTTTATTTTCATGTGATTTATACGAAAATAAATTAAGAGAAAGAAAGATTAATTTGGTCAGCTCAGTTCCATAAAATGGATAGGGAGAGAACATACACCATCAATCATTTTATAAAAACAAACAACTTTGAAAGAACAAACATAAATTAAAACACTCTTAAGAGTATGTAATCTAAGTGTGAGTGTTTTTTTAATGCAATAAAGTGAAATGTTTATAAAATTTTTCCCCTTGAATTTAGTTAAAAAAAACTTGTAAACTTTCACAAACAACTAAGCATAAAACACCTAAATTCCTTTTAAGAACCAAATAAGATGTTCAATATTTAACCAATTCCAAGCTTGTGCCTTTTTCTAGATTATGATCTATATTTTTTATAGGTTTTATGTCTAATTATAATCCCAAATATATATTAGAAAAACAAGATTTCAAAACTTGCTCTTGGGTCTCTATTTTTCTATCTCAGAGACTGACATGGGTCCATATAGGGATGGATGTTGATTTATAAAAAATAGTGTCAATCTGTTTAAAGAGGGATCGACATCAGTTAATTAGAATCAACATGGGTTCCTATAAAAATTCAATAAAATAGAATAGGTTTTTCACAAAAAAGTTTTTTATAAAAATAAATGTGAAAAACACAAAATGTTCTAGATCTTACAAAACAAAGGTCAAACAGAGAGCATGTAAACTCCAAAACATAGAATAAAAACCATAAAATTACAATAAAACCCCTTAAATCACATTTTATACCATGTTTAGACCCTTACATAATAATTGATGTCATTTTTAGGGGATCGATGTCAATCAAATAAAATCAACACCAATCTCTATGTAAACTATGTATCACTAAAATAAATAAAAATATGTGAAAAATGAAGATAAAAGATGGTTTTTAAGAATTTATTAGAAGATATAAGAGTTACATATGACTCTTATGTGTACAAGATGTGTGGTCCTATCAAGCATGCTAAAAAGTAGAGTAGGAATCCAAAACAATTTAGTCCATACATTAGTAGTGAAAACTCAAAATAAGCATAAAGAAAGTAACATACTAATCTAAATCCCTCATGGGATTTTGTAAATGAATTTAAAGATCTATTGAAATAAGGAATACAACCATGAAATCTTCCCATGAGCATCTTTCCTCCAAGTGAAGCTCAAAAATTTGATTTTACCTAATTTGGTGCTCCAAGTCTTTGTCAATGGTGAGTGGCTTGCTCCCCCATCATATCTCAATGTACAAATGAATTAGGATCATGAATTTTATCAATGTGTGCCAATAGTTGAAGCTATTCTATTGTAAATTTTGCATAATAACGTTACACAAAAATAACTTAAAGGAATGAGTGCAAACATTTATCTTTATATATTTTTGGAAATGATCAAAATCAACCATGACTATCAATATTGAGATCAAGATGTGTGGCCATGAATCAAATTAATTTTAGAGGCTCAATCCATAAAAAAACCCATTAATATTTTGAAGAATGGGGCATTAATGAGGCATGTTAGGGCTTAAACTAGATATTTATTCCATTTATGGATTATGTAAGCCATCCCATTAATGATGTCACTAGATGATGTAGATATTAGAAATGAATTTCCAATTAATATATCCTTAATAATTCCCATATATATTTCACTTAATCCCTTGATTTGGATTAATTTTCTTAACTTGGGTTAATTGATTTTTCTTTAATCCTTTGGAAATTGGTTTCTCACTTAATCAAATTGGTTGAAATGTCAATTTATTGAGTCATAATTTGAGTGGAGTATAATTAGAAGAAGGAATTAGTTATGTACATATTAATTCCCCATTTATATAATTATGGATGCAAAATAACACATGCACTTGATGTATGTTTCCAAATTAGAACATTTAGTGGTCCATAGTATCATTTTACATGGTCATAATTTGAATTAAAGTGTTTAAGGGAAATCTAATAATCACATAAAATGAATTTTCCCATTTAGGGATACATTAGCCTAAATCACCACCTGTACATGACAAGTTTGAACCATTTAGTGCATTTTAGTGATTTTGGCCCAGATTATACATTGTCACAAAATATTGAGTAAGATTGAAAATTTCAAAAAAATAGAGGTAGGAATTGGATGTTTACAAATACGATTGATTCAATAATTATTCACTATATATTTGGGTTAAATAATAGAAACAACAATGACAAGTTTTATAATCAAAATAAAGCTTGGAAACATGGATTGTAACTTTCAAATCTATTCTACCTAATCTAACAGATGTATAAAAAAGAGAAAAAGGTGAGAGTAAAGATAAAAATGTGAGCCTAGTTTTTATTTAGAACAATTATGATTCATTTTACTTAGATGAACTCCATGGAACCAAGCTATTGCCTAGATAGTATACACACAATTATGAACACATATGATGAAAGAGTATGAGGTATTTAGCTATGAAGAAATATGGACAAAATCACCATATACATGTGTATATACTTAGATTCATCCTTAATTATCTTTTAATTTGATATATATTTTCTTAAAACATAATGTTTGAATTCACCAAAATCAGGGGAATTATAGAAAATGCTTCACATCAACATTTCTCACAAGAAAAACTAACTTAAGAAAGTAAGAAATTGTAAGAAAATAATGTCTAGTCCTCTAATATAAATTATAAAAATACTAAACCATCCCATAATTTAGTCTTATTATTAGATTTATATAGAATTACAAAAATTTCATGTGCCCACTAGGTGGTTATACACATTAAATAAAAGGCCCCAACTAAGGCATAAATTCAACATGCGCTTATCTTTAAGGTAATAGTGTCTATTTTAAGTACATCATTTTTTATTAAATATTGATAACATGAAAGTATTGGACTAATGCATAATTTTAGATCACATAGGTCCAAGTTAATCTTAGTCCTTTTTATTAATTACCATTATATTAAATATTTGAGCAAGTTTTATCTTTCAACTATAAATACTTCTCTTGATGGTTGGTCAAGTGCTTCACTATGGTGATTGTGCATAGTTAAGGTAATTTTATCCTTTTGTTATCATTTATTGTCTAATATTTATTTGGACATAATTTTTTTGACTTAATATAATATTCATACTACCTTGAAATCTATTTCCATGATTTTTTTGCACTAGACAAGGAGATATTCAATGACTGCACAAATTTGATTGGACTCACACTCCAATTCCTAGATTTTGATGGGAGAGGAAAATTAGGTGCCAATATAAATTATAAGTATAGTAATAAAGGTCCACATATTTTATTTTAAATTTCATTGCACATGTCTATTTCTTGGTTCTTTAGTAAAGCTACTATATTCTTAATATTTTAAGGTCCCACTACATGTTAACTTCTCTCTAATTCATAGCTTGTTGAGGATATTGGATTTTATTTAGACTATGGTGTATCAATATATTGATAAATGGAAAGATCTTACTTACCCATAATTTTTTTCATCCTCATTCAATGTTACATGTCTTGTCTACCCTAGATTCGAAAGATTATGCCATATAGCATCATTTGGAGATTTACTTGATCTCAGCCTTGTCGTATTACTTCCAATTTGAACCTAGGAATGAATAAGTAAGATTTTACCATGTAGCATAATAATATTTACTAATTTATCTCTCTATCATGATCATCTTTAGGTCCCAAATAAATTATATCATACCATGTGGCATGATCTTAATCACCTAGAGGGTCAAAGGCATGGCTCTATGTCTAAAGTGTTTTATAAAAATGAAAACCCAATATCTAAATAGGTGGAAACATCTCATTAAATCAAGACATATAAGATATAAAATTAGCTATTATACTTTTAATATAAATATTATCCATTATACTTCAAAGTTTATGAAATTTGAATAAGTACAATAAATACTAAAAAGAGAGGATGAAAAGATTATAACATTAATCAATAAAGAAGGGTTTTTTCACCAAAGATCAAATTAATCCATTCCATTATATTAATGATAAAATATTTATATTAAAAATAATAGACAAACATAGTCACTTTTAGATCTCTTAAGTGATAAATAGACTCATAATAAAAAAAACTTTAGTAGATTCAACAATTAGGTCTAAAAGGAAAATCATACTAGTCTCATGACAATATTGATGGGCTAGACAACCATAAAATTTAAGTAGGTGTAATTATAATGTATATTAAAGTGTGTCATCTAGTTGGTAGTCCATTACACATGATATATGTTCATTCACCCAAGGATTAATGAGGTGTCTACTAGGGTCAATGAATTGTATACTTGTGATGTAGAAAGAGCTTGACACTTGTAACAATATCATTATTCAGAGACCTTGAATAAGACTTACAAGAATTTGAACCATCTTTGGGAATCAAGTAAATAAGATCATTCCACATGACATGATCTTGGGCATCTAAGAGGTATACTACTAGTTAGATATATATGAAGAGTTTTAGGGTCATAATGAAGTGAGATCATGCCATGTGGCATGATCCCATGCATCCAAAAGGTTTTAAGGCTAATCTCATAGATATAGAAGACATGACGAAGTGAGTAAGTAGGATCATGACACTTGTTTAAATATTAGTTTATTAATAGGTTTATGGTTATTCAAATAATCTTTAAATATCCTAGGGAAGCAAGAATGTAGGATTGTTCCATGCAACATGATCCCACTTACACAAAAGTTCTGAAAAAATAACTAAGGTAAAAAGAAGCCTTGGAAAGTGAGTGAACAAGTGTCCACTCCTCACTTAATTAAGGATTCATGGGGAATATAAGCGACCATTAGTTTGTAAAATAACATATTTGTTTGATTTCAATTTTAAACCTTGAGCAAAAGAGACTAAGGCAAAACAAAAGGAAAGATAAAAGGAAACAAACATATACATTAATAAATAATATGTTGCCTTAACTTAAAATGAAAACCAATCCATTATTTAAAAGGGAGTAAGACTTAAATTGAAACCATATAAATAATACATCATTAGAATTTGACAAAGGGTCAAATATGGACCAAATTACTATAAAAATGACCATGAATCCCTTGAAATGATTAGATAATATTCCTGAATGTAAGCTAAATGGCCAAAAAATGAAAGGTTTAAATGCATTTCAGACATTGTTCAAAATGGATCAAGACTTATTATATTTATTAAAAACCATAAAATTGTATCAATGAATCCTCAATCTTAAAATCTTTGACCAAGTTCCTATAATAAGCATTTTAAGTTTAGATTTAATTCAAAGAGTAAAGTTAATACAATGTTGAATATATAAATTTCCAAGGACCCTTTTCAAATAAGGTCAATAATTAATACAAACCAAAGGAAAAAACTTAATCAAATTAAATATCAGGCTCTAAATAAAAAAAAAGATGTTCCTTGATTTCTTAAGGTGAAATTAGGGTGTGTTATGTAATCAACACAATTATACTCATGAATGCATCTAGAAATGGATTGAATACTTGTTTAGGATTTTTTTTAGTTTGGATAAAATAGGATTATGACTTAGATGAGGACTACTCTTAGTGATCATAAATATAATTGGGAAGAATAGGGAAGCCTTTTTCAATGTGTAATAGTGTAATCACCTAAAAGTGGTATTTGAATGCTAAGAGTGATATTTAAAACTACATATCTCTAGCTTAGCCCTAGACCTATCTTATTTCCTACTATCACACTCATCCAACCTTCATGTGGGCCACATGTATTCTTAGTCATCTCAAATGCAATCTCTAACACTCATTTCTTGATACTAGCCCTTTTTCCCAATGTTCTAACAGCTAGACATTAGTACACATTAAAGACACTAGATCCACATGGTGTTAGTGTCCCTAAAATGGAACCTATGTCCTTTAACATAAATTTATAAAATGAATATATTTTCAAAAGTAAAACCCTCTTAAGGTCAGCCTAGGCATATTTTATTATTTGCATGGGTAACAAAACACTATAAATCCATGACTTTTAGCCCTTTATCCACTAGATGGAAATTATATGCAAAATAACTATTTAAACATGAAACAAGTTGAGAAAAATCAATGATATTAATCCCTATTCTACCCTACTTATGTGTACTACCATCTACAACAGCCCTAAGCTTAGATTTTCTAGATTTCCAATCTCAAGTACACTAAAAGCACTCAAGGCCACTATCCTACTAGCATCACTAGCACCTACACCAACACTTACATGGGGAGAACTAGATTAGGCTTGATACCTATTTGGAGTATTAGTATGTAGGAAACTCTCTTCATAATGGGGTGTTGAGGATGTCTACCCTATCCTACTAATAAACACACTATTTAGCTCATATATTGCTTATAAGTGGGATTAGGGTTTGCATCATAAATTAGTTATTACATGCACAATACGGAGTTAAAAAATTTGTGTGTATAGGAATAGACCCCAAAAACCTAGATACAAGTGCACTCAAAAGTTTGTGATAGTCTTGCATAGATGACATTAGTGCCAATATCAGGACACTAGATCCACATAACACTCATGTCCAAATGTGGTGCTAGTATCTAGGAGGGGTAATGATATAGGGATCCAATTGATAACACTTAGACCTACTTCCATCTTAGTTTCCATCACTTAGATTTTATATATCAGGTGTTTTATAGATAAGTCTTTAATTGCACTATTTATTACTATTTTTATAAAGTTAAAAGATAGTTAATTATGTAACAAATTAGTGGATATTTTATGCATAGTATTTCCCTAATTTAGTATACTTAGCCCTTTAATAAAACATAATATTTACATAATCTAAAAACCTAAAAGGTTAAAATATTTGTTGAACCTAACTTACTTCAAACATTGCATAAATTATAACCCTAGATAACCCCAGGGTTTACAATTACAACACAAATTTTAGATCCATATATATTTTGATTTATATTTCATATAATCATGATCATAATGACAGAAAAAATTAATCATTTTTATTTCAATGTTCAATACTTTCATTTGCTTTCTTGTTTCCTTTAATTCAACATGAACTCAGAAAAGACATAAACACATGTATATATGATGTTTTTTATTAATTTTAATGTATGTAATATTTCATATAATTTTATATTTATCCTATGTGAAATTCCATTAACATTCAAACCTATACACACATAGAGGATTTATCACATAATATAAAAATTATGTTTCATGTTTCAATGTCATATCTTATGCACACGAAATCATCTCCTTCTCCTCATCATCTCCAAGAGGGTGATATATAATTTCCTTATAACCAAGTCTATGTTATAATTCCTCTATGAGATGAATAAGCCTATACCAATGTAACTAATCCCCATACTCATCCTATTCACACCTCTTCCTTATAGGGTGTGTGCCTACATGTTCAATCAAAAGTAGCAAGGATTTGCACTTGTGAGACTCTTTGATCAAATGATTAGTATGAGAAACATAAATTTAGGATTAAAAAATTAGAATCAAATATTAAATAAAAATATTAAAGCATTAGAAAATCAATTTAAAAGACAAAGGACTCCAGGGCACACTAATGTAAATCATGTATATGTATCTTCACCTAGTTAATTTATTGTATACAATGTTGCATATCAAAACATGAAATTATAACAAAGTACATCTATAACTAATGATTCAAAAATCATTCAAAGGTCAGATATGATTTCAAGTGAGGTACTTAGTGAAATTATTAAAGCTAATTTGATCAACCTAACCCTTATACACCCATTAAGGAGATCTAAATATTATTTTGCATATCATAAAATGCATGGGTACCACACCAATTCATGTTTAACATTAAAATAGAAATAACAAAAGATAATAGATACAAATGAGTCACACAATGACACTTCATCCAAATAACATACAATGGTACATCTACCAATTCAAAAAGGGTCAAATTCATAAATAATATGAAAAAGGTTACCAAATCATAACTCAAAACAATAAAAGGTTCACAAAGCACAATCATATCAATAAACAATACAAGAAGCATAGGTAAAATAATCACAAGTAAATAAATCAAACCTACCTCTCCAAAATGAGGCTTAAATTTCAAAATGGTATGATTTTGGTCACAAATACCTACAATATTTTGATTATCACATTCATGGTTTGGGTAAGCAGGCCCAAGACATAAGTTAAAAGTTAAAACCATGCTACACCAACAAGCATTCTCACAAGAGGATTTCTATAATAAAATCCTCCACAACACCATCTGCCTATAGTAAGCATAGTTTCAAAGGGAAAAATCAAAATAAATATTCCAAAGCATATTTCAAAAAGGTCAACTCCATAGTATGAGACAATTATCTCTAGTAAGGTTATTATGATTCCAATGATGAAAAGTCTTATGATTATGATGATGAACAATACTCAAATTTCTACTGCAACAATAGTCAACTACAACATAACATTCACACTTCATGATAGATTACCATTCCTATTTTTAACACATGCCACAATGATAGTGAATCTCCCATGAGACTTGTTAGGTAGTATGGTTTCTCTCTTCTTGTACATACTTTATCTCTCTCTCTCTTTACTCACTATACATAGTTCATTTTCATATCACTTGCACATAGCTTACTTTTTTAAAATAAAATAAAAATACAGTATTTCAAAAAAATAAAAACATTCAAATAATTACTCATAACAAAATATTAGATTGTATGGATTTTTATGTTTACACTTCTTATATTTTCTAGACAAGACATATTCTAGATATCTTAGTATACTCAATTTTATCATGCTACATGCTTCACTTGTTCTTTTCAAGTTCTTGAATATTGCTACAGGAATCAAGTCTACTACACTGATCTAGACTTAATATTATCTACCCACTAGGGGCATATACATTGATTCATGGTTCTTCAATTTACACATTCACCCATTTAGGGGCATCCTATACATAGTTCTTATTATCGGGTTTTATCCTTATATTATCTACATTTTAGCTTTAGCATTTTTATATCTAGATATTAATCATTACTAATCATACTCAATTTTTTTCCATCTATTACTACTTTAGACTCAACATATGTTCATCATAGCTCTTACATAGATTTGTATTACATATTCAAGCATGTTTTCATTTCTAGCTTACTTAATTTAGACTTTATTGTATTTTTATGCTTCTTCTATTTCAAGGCATTTGAATATGTCATTTATCTTTGGGTTAATTCCACTTATATTTTAAATATGTATGCTTTTGACATGTGCCCATGTCCCTTGTATTTCAACCTTTGGCCTAATTTTTGTGCCTCATGTGTTTTGTATGTATGCTTTCTTGTATGTATCATGGCCATGAAACTTGTCTTTATTTGTTAGATCTACCATTTTTTGATTCCATGAGGGACCTCATGTATCTACCCTTCCTATTTGGATGTCGTGATGGACATCATGCCCCATCCCCCTAGCTAGCTACTCAGTGCTACTTAGATTTATTGTTACATATAGTGATTACATCTAACTTGACACCCTTGTACAATGTTGGATATAACATACATCTTATATTACATACTTATCCTCAAAATATCTTACATTCTAATGTTATGTATACATATTATATGTAACATCCCCATGAGGATCTACCTATAAATATGTGATTTTTTTTCAATTTAAAACAATGTATTCTTTCATTATATTACACCACAAGAATCTAAGTAGTGATCCAGATAAAATAGTTTAAGTATAATAATTGTAAAATAATCATGTTACATCATCCATCATTGACCATTATCATCCTATAAAACACATCATAACTGAATATAAAAATTAATTAAAGATATCCAACCACGGCTAGTGCAAACATACACCCATAACTGTCAATCTATAATAAGTAAATAATTACATCTCATCAAGGATAATATTTTAATAATAAATACAATAGAATGTACAAGACACAAGATACATGGATCCATAAAGCATGAGTTCCCTAAACTCTAGTATCTATGGTAATCTCAAGTGCCATCTCCAAATAATTACTATTGTGGAGAGAGATAGCATCATTTAAGCAATTTTATACATCAACCATAGACCATCAATCTCCCACACAATCCCTCATTAGGTAATGGTCCTCCCTTCATAGATGAGTAGATAGTGATGGTGTGGGAATATAAAGAGACAAGATACTACATGTGTGTTGTATGATTTCTAAAAACATATAGTGTACCATAAATAAATCCATTCTAATATGATATCACATAAACATGTAAATCATACATATGAAATGACTATGTCTAACTAACTTTACTTTATTTTAATATGATATCACATAAACATTCAAATATAATGTCTAACTATCTTTATTTTGGCCAAAGTTTTCAATAGTCATTGATCTCTAGGATCAGTCAAATTCATACACACCACTTGTTCAGATTACCTTCATTTGGCATTGGTTTTACTAGTAAGCTAGTGAAGTCTGTCTCACTACTTACTCAATACTAGTAATATGAGATTTGGTTAACATAATAATATCCAACATATTTATATGGATTAATTCATACTAAAAATCATAAAACATGCTAAACTTAGGAATAATCAAAATGCATGTATTTAGATTTTCCATTGTATGAATGAATTACCACTATATTATTTGTCACATAATAATAAGTAATATAAATACAATTCATACCATCCAAGTATATTACATAATAGACTGCATATTTCTAATTTTCATAAGAAAATACAATCATAGTACATTCTATAACAAGTAATCATAGACACATATTTTCATGTAAACTCTAATTAATTCCAACATTCAAGTATAATAAATATGGTCATAATTCTCAAGATAACATAGACTTTCATTTAAACAACTTGTTACATTTCTATGAGGTTGGTAAGCATATATAAGTAGTGTTCTTTATTTTAGCTAAACATATATACTCAAAT
>JARHVA010007866.1:247500-430000 GCA_037957365.1 Torreya grandis
TTCATAGTTGTATAGTCTACTAAAAGGAGTCTTTATTTAATAAATATGAGAATGGGGTTGTAATGCTACCATAATTTTTTACAAAGCTATGATATTAACCAAATATCCCCAAAAATCCCCTTAGTTTCTTGAGTGTCTTAAGAATTGGCCACTCCACCATTTCTTGGATTTTTTTAAGGATCCACTTTTAATCATGTATTTAAAACCAAATGACCCAAATACTCAACCTCACAAGCTCCAAAAGTACATTTGGAAGTTTTGTCATACAACTGATGTTCCAAAATTGAGAGTACCTATTTCACATGGTGCAAATGGCCTTCCCAATTTTTATTGTAAATGAGGATATCAAAAAATACCAAAAAAATTTCCTCAAAAATGGCCTAAAAATAGTATTCATCAAGATCTAAAAGGTAGATGGTGCATTTTTTAGCCCAAAAAACATAAAAAAAAAACTCATAATGGCCCTCATGAGTCTTGAAAGTAATTTTAGGTATGTCTTCATCACAAACCTAGAGTTGATGATACCCAAAACATAGATCTAACTTGGTAAAATAAAGAGCACCATTTAATTCATCTAGAAAATCATCAATGATATGCATAGGAAACTTATCTTTGATAGTGTACTTGTTGAGTTCCTTATAGTTAGGGTACATCCTCCAAGTGTCATATTTATTTTACACCATGACAACTGGTGAAGAATATTCACCTTGGTTATGGTGAATGATTCCTACATCCAAAATTTCATGTACCATATTTTTAATTTAACTTTTCTGGGCATAGGGATACCTTTATGGCCTAATTTTAGGTAGTGTATTTCTAGGAGTAAGTTTGATAGCATGATCATGCATGTGGCTAGGTGGAAGTCATTTTGGCATGTCACCAAAAATAGTTGAATGGGCATCAATCACTTGTAGATTAGGAGGTGTATATGTCTAAGTTGGATGAACTTCCATGGAAAAAAAGTGAGATACAAAATCCTTTAACGCCCTTTTGAAGATTCTTTGTCATTTGATGGGAGCTAAAAAGTTGTGGATATTTATCCCTTAATACCCTTAGCTCAAATTTGCTTCCCTCATAATGAAAATTCATGAATAATTCTTGGAAATTCATCTCAATAGTTCCCAAAGTGGTGATCCATTGTACTCCTAGAATAATGTTAGTTCCCCCATAGGAATAAAAAACATAGGAGAATCCAACAAGTAGTCTCCCATGGATAGCTTAAACTATGATATTTTCTTGAACAACTAATAATACCGCCATCTAAAATCATGACCTAAAATTTTAGAGTGGGATAAATGAAACAACTCAAATGAGTAGCTAACTTATTGTTGATGAAGTTGGTGTACTCCAAGAATCAATCAAAATAGTGACCTATTTTTATAAGAAACCCACCATCTTAAGAGTTTGGGGAGTATTAATACCTAAAAGGGCATGGTAGGAAATAGTAGTCTACGAGTCTTCAAATTGCTCTTCATGACCTTCTTCATCCTCACCAAGTGCCTCCTCATCAATATCATCCTCATTGGTACCTTCGATGTAAAATAACTTCTTTTCAACACAATAATGATCTTTGCTCCATTTTATATCACAACCATAACACAAGCCTTTGTTTCACTTCTCAATTTATCGAGGTGTTAGTCTAGTGGGTTGAGGATATGATGGTGTTGGAACAATGCGATCATGATTAGTAGTGAAGGTTATCCATTTGACCATCTCTTTTTCCTCTACCATGCATACCCATGGGATAGTTTATGATACAAATGTTGGGTTAAACATTCAAACCTCCAATAAGATGTTATCTTTGTGACCATCTAAAAATAAATTATTTAAAATTTCCTTAGTGATGTCTTCCACTCATAACGATAGATTCTAAAACTAATGAATATAATCCTTCATAGTTCCCATTTGCCATAGTTTGGATAACTAGCTAAAGTATTCCTCAGAGACATTATTCTGATAATGAGTCAATCACTCATCAGTCAAAATGAACCATTTAACAAGAGCACCATTCTTTTTCTTTTGAGCATATAACCAACGATACCAAATAAACTACTTAGGTTCCAGATATAAATATGCCACTATCACTTTATGAGAACTAGGAGTTTGATGAAGATCAAATAAATTCTCAAGTTGGGTAATCTAAGTGAGAGGATCCTTACCATCAAACTTACACATGTCCACTTTGGGAAACATCAGTTTCATAACAAAATTAGAGTTGTTGGTGTTGAGAGGAGGATGACCTAGATGATGAAGTGGAGGGTTGTTTGACTATAATTGAGATGAAAGAGTTGCCAATGAAGTAGTGATCTAATTAAATTTATTTTGAACCCCATTAATCTCTTTGTATCGCTAAAACATAAATTTAAATTGTAACAAAGTCATCATGCTACACCAAGCCCTTTATGTCAACTTGAAGTTGAGAAATCAATGGATCTAAATTTCTACATTATATGTCACCAATAGAAGGAGTCTTATGAGTTTCTTTCCCCCCTTTTCATCCCCATGTAAAAGTACCAGCCATATACAAACCCTAAGATGTTTTTTCCCCCAAAAAAAGTATACTATGGGATGGTACCATTACGATCACCTCACCAAGATGAATCCAATGACTACCTTTGTGTAATATGGTAAAACATGTTGGCATAAAAAAGTGTATCAATGGAATGTATCATTGCGATCATCTCATCAAATTGAATCTAACAACTATAATTGTGCAAGGTAAAAATAAATTATAGATTTTTATTTTTTTATTTTTTTTCAAAAAGGTGTTCTGAGTAATACTACACTGATAAAAATAATAATTATTCTTGGATTACAAGTTATGTTTTTTTCTCTCCTTCCCCTCACATAAGTCACACCTTGATAAATCTAAAAAAATAATGCCATAGGAAACTTGCCCAAATTGAAGCTCTAGTACCACTTGTAATGGAATTATTTAGATGTTCACATATAATGATTTTATATCATACAAAATAAGCAAATATGAGAGATCACATGGAAATAATTGATAGTATAGTATAATACTAGATAATATATAAAATCTACTTTGAGGGGGACCTTGAAGAATACTTAATATGATGATCAAAGACTAACCACTAGCTCTTATATATAGTCTATTTAGCCATGGTTATTCCATAGGCCAACCTAGCTAAGAAATAGAGAAATGTCAAAAGAATATAAAAGTGGTATGTAAGCCATAAGTTGGCTACACATATCCCAATACATGCCAAAGGTTAAGGGTGTAGAAAAGTATATTTGTCTCAGCCATAGTCTCCACTACTTTCCCAAGGGTTGATAAAATTGGTAGGAGGGTGTCCTTGAACTACCCAATTAGCCTAACTAGAAAAGTTCTCTTTAATTGGGATTATAATGTTCAAACCTAACTCTTCATTTACTTAAGGAGCTTATTGGACATATCATGGGTATCCTAAATAGCTTATAGTAGGTCCTCATCCATCTTCTCTTCCATGGTTGAAGTCCTCACCTTAGGAAGGGAGAAAATGTTAAAGGTACAATCACTAGGGGGTGAATTAGTGATCCCAAATAATACAAATTCAATTTTAATCCTTTAAAAATCTTAATCAATTACCATAAGAATTTAATGAAGCATAAATATCATTCATATCAATGAATAAGAGAAATAATGCAAGATCAAACACATAACACATGATATATGTGGGAAACCCTCTTAGGGGAGAAAACTCACTAGAACCTACAATTAGACTATTATCCTATAATAAAAAGAGAAAATTTATACCATCTAAAACTAATCAATGAATTAATATCCATTATTTAGTGAGACTACAATCCCATAAGGTGCTAGAACACCTATTTAGTTGAGCAACCATAACAACTAGAAATTTAGCAAGATACACCTTGCAAGGAGGCTACAAACCCCTTGATATTAATCAACCATAAAAACACCTATGAACATAACATATTAGTAACATTAATTTCATACCGATCTTATGGATATATAAATTATATCATCTCTCTTCAACTCTATACACTCAAAGCATCCAAAACATCCTTTTAGATCACCCTATACATCTTCACTCATCTTCAACCTATAAGAAAACTATTTTGAAATAAAAAACATGACCCATAGGTCATACATATATTCCTAAATTTTCTCTTCCCATGAAATCATCTACTGGGCACTCTCCCTCTCCTTTGCTCCATAACTCTCTCACACACACCTCCTGTAAGTATAGAAACCATCACATCTGGTTTAACTATTTATAGAGAACTCATGATCATCACTATCTTAGTTAAAAAATAGGCATGCCTTAACCCTTAATGCATATATAAAATTAAGACATATCTTAATACCATCCACATAGGTTGGTCATAGCACCCATGGGTCACCCTTATAGCTACACCTTCTAATTAGGCCCTTGTAACCCTTATAGATCTCATAGAGACCTATTTACCCATTTAACACTTTATCAAGAACATAGGACCACTTTCAATGTATAGGTACACTCTACATGACCCCTTTGACATCCTCAAATGATCAAATTCATCTCTACTCACCTCTGCATGTGCTCAATCAAATCAAACAATGACCTTGTATATAGGAACACCATGAATGAACACATAGTGAACTTATTAAGAATTTTTCATTCTCAATATATATTTATCACACCTCTAGAAACCATAAAAATGATCTTCATTGATTCTAAAATAATATCCAAAATTTAATTCATCATGAGACATCCAAACAATAACAAAACAAGCTTGAACAACCTTCTCGGGTCACTTATAGAACACAAACAATCACATAGTCAGATTTGGAGCTCAATATCTTTATCTTTACAAACACTCTTACCTCCTAATCACATTCACTAGATGCACCATGGATTCTTATTCAACTTTTTTTAATTCATCTTCAAATTCCTCTTGAATCAAAAGTTATGGCCCAAAAACTAGACATTGGTCTTTTCTTTGTTAAATTCAAATACTTGAATTCAAATGGTCACAGTTAAACCTCAAACACCATGCTATCATCTCATATCCTCTCTACTTAGATCAAAAACACATTTTTGATCTTGTTGTAAGGATTTTGATTATTAACATCATTAAACAACTTCCACTTTGACTCCACTCATGGTATTAAATCAATTTGTATGATTACACATGAATTGTTTGATCCTTATCCTTTACCTTTTCTTAATTTTAAACATCAAATACTTTGAATTCATTTATATATATTTTTATGAAAACCCAATCACCATTAGATCTTCATTTGGTCTTTATCTTTATCTTTATCTCTTACAAAATTTACTATGGGAACCATTGCAAATAGGCACAAAACTAAACAAATCTATATGATCAACACATTTTGAAATTGCTACACATGTAATATATGACTACATCAAAATGCCTACTTAGTTTTTCTTTCCACATATAAATTTGGCTAAGTATGGGAAAACATTATCAAACTACTTGGGAGCCTAACTTTTCACTTGCATATATTCTTGTTATGCTTAGTCACATGACCTAAGATTTAGAGTATAAGATATTATCTCATAGGGAATTAATAAATATATCAATATTATCCTAAAACTTTCATATGTGTGAGATATGACATCACCAAAGTACTTACTCAACTCTATTTGAACATTAAAAACATTGTCCAAATGCTTGGGAGCACATCTTTGCATATGCATACCTTTAGATACACTTCATCACCTAACTTGAGAATTATACCATAGTAACTTGGGAATAATGTGATCATAACCATATGACTAAATTCTTGACTCATACAAATGTGGCAATGGTGATGTTAGCAAATTATCTACTCAGATTTTCTACCACTAGACCCAAAATGTCTAGATGAAAACAATGATCAACCAGATGAAATCCACCCATACACACAAGAACTAAAAGAATATAAAACATCTTATATGACCCATTTAACATTATAAATAGTTCAAACTCATCCCTAATCATCTTTAAATATTCAAAATCTAAAGATCAACCAAACATCATTCAAGCATATTAGGACAAACACATTACACACCTTGTCATTGTCACTTAGACTATCAAGGCACTGCATCCACTCATTAAGAAACCTCCATGACATCATTTAAAACTCTCAAATAATCTCCTCATTTATCATTTATGTCAAAAACCATCATAAAATATTATACAACTTGACTTCCTTCTCTCTCTTCAAGCACTCCATAATAGGAACTTTCTCCCCCTTTGACCCAATGATAAAGTGGTCACAAACTGATTTTTATGAATTTAAAATACTTACAATAGGATAATACCATATTAAAAATATATTACAAACTCCCCCTTACCTTGAGCCTACCTCTTCTTGCCTTGACAATATCCTTTTTGCTACATGCCAACATTATTATTCAACCAAACACTACAACAAATGAATAAAGAACCCAGAAAATAAAAAATATATAATATAACTCTTCAAAAAAAATCTAAAAGGTAATCCCTCTAAGATCTATGAGCCATTTCACCTCTTGAGGATCTTTAGATCTCTATACACCATGAATAATCACTACATAGGATTACTAGCCTTCTCTCTTAAGCCACCTAAATGATCATCAACATAAATTTATGCCACTCACCAAATAAGAAACATGTTCTACACTAACCTTATAAATCACTTTGAAACATACATACCTTTTTCTTTTGGAAGAAAATGAGAAAAAAACACTCTTCTTCACATTAGGCTTGTCTAGTCTCCTTATAGCCCTACCTAGAACTTGCAGAGCCCAATTTTTTTTATAGACCTAAATTCAAGATCTAAAAATTCATATATGGATCACTCTCATATACCCCCTAAATAAAAACAAATTTCATCACCTATCTCATCCTTTGAAACATACTTCTTTCACAAACCTACTATTTAATTAGGCCTTCAATTTGACAAAAAAATTGATTAGCTTAAAATCCACAAACCTTCAAATATTTTGGTAGCTTGATTTAATAACCCATTTATACCATTAAACCTATTAATAATCCTTAGATCATAAATAATAAGGCAAACCACTTTTCTAGTAGAGCCTAAAACCCTAGAATCTCAAAATAAATAATGGTCAAGAAACCTCCTTCTGGTCAACACCCTCTAAAACTTATTGCACACTTGGAGACAAAAATCACACACTTTTGGACCAAAATTTGAGCCTCTGTAACTTTAGTAACATTGAATTCCTATAATCCATTTTAGGCTTGATTTCCCTTAAGCTAAAACTAATAAAACTGAGAGCACTAAATAAATCTTCAATTTGACTTCAACATACCTTCAAACCAGAAAACCACTTAAAGCAAGCTAGAATAAGGTAAAAATACCTTTTTGAGCATCAAAATATTTTTGAAATTTCATCAATCTCATTATTCCATCTGAAAAAACCCATTTTAACCTTGCACAATATCTCCTTTACAAACCTCTAGAACAATCTCATGAACTTGTTGTTCCTCTTAACAAATGACCTTCTAATGATCAACACAATTATTGGCAACATAAGATCATCAATTCTATACCAAAAAGACATTTTTATAAAAGACCAATGAAAATCAACATAACTCTTTACTAATTTTTCATTATGATCTTGATCACACAAACTTTCTTATCCATAATAAATATATCTCCTAAGAAGCATAGGCAGAGATGCCCTACTTCATAATGTACTAAAATGGTGTGAAACTAGGAGTTACACACAACTCCTCATATTCAGTCTCCTCCTTGGTCATCTAATACTTTTAGGTCTTCTTCTTCTTCTTAGGCTTAAGAGAAACAACATGGTCAACCACTAAAACATTCTCTTTTTCTTCTAGGATTAGATTGACAATATATGGAGACAACATAGATTTATGACATACCTTTTCATCTGAAGAATCTTCCTTACAGCTTGGGACCTCATCACTAGGCATAGACAACTAATGTTTTTTGCATAAAACTTTCTCAATAATAGTAGGATGTTCACTTGGATCCATACTCACCTTAACTATCCTCAACCATTACCTTGGTCCTCACCTTAAGCCTGGTCTCGTTATCCATAACATGAGCAGATAATGAGAGAACTTGATACTCTTTAACTTATGTAGCATTCTCCACCATAAAAAAATTACTTAGACCAGTAGATCCATCATGACTCATAATTACCACCTTTGGTTTCCATGAGATAACTTTCCTTCTTCCTTACACTCTAAAAGCTTGATTGAACTCATTTTGACTTGATGACCTTTACTTGTAGAATTTAGAAATGTGACCCATATTCTCATAGTTATAGAAAACAATACTCATTGATAAAAACATAGTTTGTATTACCTTGTTTGGACAAATACTTGAATTGTGTCTTATGTCATGATAAATGAAACAACCTCTTCTTTTTGAAGGGGAGTCACCTTGTCTAACCTTATGTGGACAATGGTTTGCAAAGTGTCCCACATCAAGATAGTTGAAGCACTTATATTTGTTCACACATTTTGACTAATGACCCACATCATATTTCCATTCAAACTCATTTCTAATAGGTCTCTTGATTCTCTAGATTTATTCCCAAATTGATTACATGTGTAACATTAACCATTTAAACTTACATAACTCATGGTATTTAGTTGTCTGATCTAATTTGTCTTCATTTTGCCAGCACCTTCATTCCTTGTCTGATGATTTGTCTTGAAAGTATTATTATGATTATTATTATTATTATTCACATTAGTCTTCATATTGTCTTGAGTTACATCCTATAGTTCTTCTTTGTATCCAAGACTAGTTATATCACTTAAATGATTTTGATCCTTCAAAATATTGTCTAGATCACTTGAACTCTTTTAACATCACAAAAATGACTTCACCTTAGTAAATGTCTTCTCTAACTTAGATTTCAATGACTTAGTTTTAATTACATACCTTGAACATTCATCTTCATTAGATTTCAGGCTTGTAGATAGGATTTCCAATTGATAACTGAGATGCTTGACCATATTCTCATGTTCATTGGTGTCTTCATTCATTCTTTCCTTATAAGCACTAAATTTATCCTCATATTCTTTGAGTTTATACTTCATCTTCTTGTTAATATTGTTCTCAATATTTAGTTCTTCAAGATCATTTGTCAATGTAGTTTCATAGTCCACCTCATCTTCATCATCATCTTAATCACTCCAAGTAGACTCATTTTTATGTGAGAAAATTCCTTCCTTAGCCATGAAGAGGGCTTCATATTCAATAGGACCATAATCTTTATGATCACACTCTATGTCACTATCTTTACTCTCATATGATAAGTTGAAGTCTTTATTGGTGTAGAGACTCTTCTTGTTCTTAAATAACTTCTTCTTGTTATACTTTTTGAATCCTTTCTTCATGTATATCTTCTTATCTTCATCTTAGTATTAATCATGTTCTTCATCATCATTATTATGAGGTAACTTTCTATAAAAATGTCCTATTTCTCCACAATTGAATAATCTGAAGGGTAGTTTACCATTGTACTTGCATGAACCTATTTTCAATTTCCTTGTAAATAAAGCAATCAATTTGTCCTCATCAATATCAGAAATGTCATCCTCCTTAGATTTCTTACCTTAGAAATTTTTCTTCAGATTCATCTCTATCTTTAATGTTTCTTCCTTCTTTGGTGGTATATCACCATTTATTCTCATCTCATAGGCAATAAGGATGCCATGAAATTCATCCATCTTTAACATAGTAATATCATGAATTTCTTTTACAACAAACACTTTAGGATCAAACATGAGAGAGAGGAACCCTAATACCTTTTGAACTATAGTATATTATTTAAGGTTATCTATAAGACCTCTGATGATGTTCATAATCTCATAAATCATCTATAGAAAAGATGTCACATAATATTATTCCTTCATCTTGAGACTCTCAAATTGTCTTTGGTGAGTTTACAACTTCACCAACTTAAATTTTGAGTCTCCTTCATAAATATTATTCAATTTATCTCACATTTCCTTGGTATATATACATTTGATTACCTTGGTGTATTCAGTCTCTAAAATCCCACAAGTGATAGCATTCATTACCTTAGAGTTATTCTCAAACAACTTCTTATCTACAACACTAGATGGAGGAATAGTAGGTGCATAATAACCATCCACAATAGATTGTGAAATGCCAAACCTTAGGGACATGATGTAGGTCATCATCCTTATAATAAAAAAAGAATAATTAGATCCATTAAACATTGGTGCTTGCTTAGTAGATAAACCTCCTTGATGACTACCCATATTATACCTTAGATCACCTTCAAGCTATCAAGCCTTTACCAAAGGACTTACTTTGATACCAATTGTTAAAGGTATAATCACTGAGAGGGTAGGGGGTGAATCAGTGAGACCATATAATCCAACTTTAATTTCAATCCTTTCAAACTCTTAATCAATTAACACAAGCATTTCATGAAGCATACATATCATTCATAACAATGAACAAGAGATACAATGCAAGCTCAAGCACATAACATATGACATATGTGGGAAACCCTATTGAGGGAGAAAACCCACAATAACATGTAATTGGACTACTATCTTATAATAAAAATAACCAATTTATACTAGATACAACTGATCAAGTAAATAATATCCCTTATTTAGTGAGACTACAATCTCATAAAGTGATACAACACCCATCTAGCTGAGCAACCACAATAACTAAATTTTTATAAAGATACACCTTGAAAGGAGGCTATAACTCCCTAGATGTTAAGTAACAAAAAAAATACCTACGAACATAACATCTCCTAAACATTGATTGCATGTCAATTTGATGGAAATATAAAGTATATCATCTCTCTTCAACTCTACATAATCAAAGCATCCAAAACATCCTTTTAGATCATCCTAGACCTTTTTTCTCATCCTCAACCTACAAGAGAATTATTCTAACATTAGAAACATGAACCAAAGGTCATACATACATTCATCTAATGGGAATTCTCCCTTTCCTTTACTCCATAACTCTCTCACACACACACCTCTTGCAAGTATAAAAACCATCACATTTGGGTTCACTATTTATAGAACATTCATGATCATCACCATATTGGTTATGAAATAGGCATTAATTAACCCTTATTTCATATATCACATTGATAAAAATATCAATACCATCCACATAGGTCAGTCATATCACCCATGGGTCACCCTTATGTAACTACACCTTTCAATTAGGCCCTTGTAACCCTTATAGGTCTCATGGAGACCTATTCACCCATTCAACACTTCATCAAGAACACGCACCACTTTAAATGTATAATTCCACTATACATGACCCACTATACATCCTAAAATTATCACATTCATCTCTACTCACCTCTGTGTATGCTCAATCAACTCAAACAATGACCTTGTACATAGGAACACCATGAATGAACACACAATCAACTTATTAAGAATTGTTCATACTCAATATATATTGATCACACCTCTAAAAATCATAAAGATTATCCTCATGGAGTGTATAACACTCTCCAATATATAATTTATCATAAGACATCTAAACAACAACAAAACAAGCTTGAACAACCTTCTTTGGTCACTTATAGAACACAATCAATCACATAGTCAACTTTAGAGCTCAATATCTTTGTATTTACATACATTCAGATCTCATAATCACATTTATTAGATGTGCCATTGAGTCCTCTTCAACTTTTATTTTTAATTCATCTTAAAATTTGTCTTGAATCAAATATTATGGCCTAAAAACTAGACACTGATCTTTCTTTTGTTAAAATCAAATATTTGAATTCAAACAGTCATAGTTAAACCTCAAACACCGTGTTATCATCTTGTGTACTCACTACTTAGTTAAATCATTTTCCATTATCTTATTTTAAGGATATTGATATTTAACATTGTTAAATAATTGTCACTTTGACCACTTTGAATCCACTTGCATCATTAGATCAATCTATACAATTACACGTGAGTCATTAGATCCTTATTCTTTACCTTTTCTCAGTGTTAAACTTTGAACACTTTAAACTAATCTCACTTAGTATTCACCATTGATATATATTTTTACAAACACCCACTCATTATTAGATCTTCATTTGGTCTTGTTCTTTATCTCTTGCAAAATTGACTAAGTATGGGAACCATTTCAATCTACCTGGAAGGCCAACTTTAGACCTTAATAACTTTTTTTGTGCTAAGTTGTATGATGTATAACTTGGCCCATATGATCTTCTCACATAGGATAGTCTAACCATATATAAATCTACTACTATAACCATTGTGTATGTGAGATATAATGCAATTAATCTACTCACTAAAATTTTTCTACCACAGAGCCAACTATGCCTAGAATCACTTAGAAGGCTAACTTTTCACATGCATATCTTTTGATTCACTTCATTTCATGACCTAAAAATTAGTGCATAATAACTAGGCACAAAAATTAAAAAACACATATGATCACCTTCTCTTGAAATTTCCACATGTGTGAGATATTCCATCACCAAAGTGCTTACTTAATTCTTTCTTACCTCATGTAATTTTGGCTATGGGAAAACACTATCAAACTACCTAGGATCCCAACTTTGTACTTGCATATATTTTATCATGCTTAAACATAAAACCTAATATTTATACTATAATATATTATTTAATAGGGGTATTCATAAATATATCAATCTAGTCCTAAAACTTTTATACATGCAAGATATGACATCACCAAACTACTTACCTGGTTCTATTTGAACATAGAAAACACTATCAAAATGCCTGGGAGCACAACTTTTCATACACATATCTTTGGTTTTTATTCATATAGTTAATTTATACTTTGACCATATTAACTTGGGACTAATTTTATCACAATCATATGACCAACTCCCCTTGACTCATCCACACGTGGTAATAGTGATGTCAACAAACTGCCTACTTAGATTTTTTGCCACTAGACCCAAATTATCTAGATGAAAACAATGATCAACCATGTGAAATACACTCATGAACACAAACACTAAAATTATATAAAACAAATTATAGTTCCCCTTTCATCTTTAAATAGTCATACTCTAAAGATCAACCAAACATCCTTCAAGCAACTAGGACAAGCATATTGCACACTTTGTCATTGTCACTTAGACTCTTAAGGGACTTCATTAACTCACTAAAACACCTCCATGACATCACCATGACATCATAAATAACTCTCCAATATAAAATATCATGATGGGTCTACTACATTTCTAAGTTTACCTCTTGGATGAATCTTTATGCGAGTGTTATCTTCATGATTTAAGAGGCCTAGTCAAAACTCCATTTCATGTCTGGGTCACCCTAAAAGTCATATCTAGTTTATACATATAATATTTTCAAAATTTATCAATTATCGATTCTTTATATCTTGTATTATCCCATTGAGTCTCAATCTTTCTGAGTGCATGCATTATAGGGTGCAATAGAAAAGGGTGGGAAGAGCATTGGTGTTACACATGATTGTTATCCCTTACATCCACTTTTTATCAATCTATCCATCTCATATAAACATTTTCTTAAGCTTGTAATCCTATTGTTCACCCTCATCTAGTCATTTTACACCTTTATTGTCCCTTCCCTAGCCTAAAATCCTCTTTGATAGTTTATGTTACACTGTTATCCCCATAGACCTTGTACTCTAATTGATCAAACTTATTTAGGGTCTAGTTCAGCCCCTGGTTGACATAGATCAAGACCTAATTTATTTTTTTCAATAATGATACAAGGTTGATTAGATCAACCTTATCAACCTAAACTTCTAGGAAGGACTATGGTAATATCTACCTATATAAACATATCCATTTTTCCATTCTTAGAGAGACAACAAGAGTTAATTATTCATTTACACTTCTTTATAATTTTCTCTTCCACCATTCTACTTGAGGAGTCTTAGCTTAGGGTTTATACTTAAAGAATAATATTGTCTTGTGGAAAAGTTTTGGAAGATTTGGCTTTTTTTAGTGATCCTTACAAACCACACTAACTTCTTGTTAACACTTTTGGCCAAGGGAGAGATTAAGCCTCAATGGGTTTGTCTTCAAGTTGAGTATCTCTAACTTTTCTCTTATATATAGAAGATAGAAGTATCATAAGTAACGTCTTTTGAATATATTGCTCTCTTCATGCACTAGGGTTTTACCTATACATAACTTAATTAGGATTCTCTTATGAATGTTTAGTTTTATGTTTTACTAACCCCCACTTTGTCCCAAAATATTTGGTGAGCACTATATTAGACTTTACTATACTTTTTATTAATTTAATGAATATAAAAACAAATGACCTAGTTAGGGTTATTGCATAGTTTTGCTTAATTAAAGGCTTTGAAACCCTCCATAGTGATATTATTATGGTAATAGATCCCTTGGCTAGGTTTATTAGATTCATCTTGGTCATGACCTTGAATATCTAATGTATCCACAATTGAAAGTGTAAGTAGTATTTATATTATTCGAACTAGGATTGATTTAGAGATCTATTAAATTTCCCATTACATACATTCTATAGAACCTGACATGAATATAACCCCTAAAATTTTTCTTGCACACTATCATTTTTATCATGTTCATATATTTATCCATATTTTTAGCATTATATCAAACTAGTTATTATAGTTCTAAATTTTTATGCAAATGTTTAACACATAATCACTTCAAAATGACTATGTTATGTCTGTGTAGGTCTTCATCAGTTACAAGTTACTAGATTTAAAAATTCAAAACAATACTCTTCTTTAGTTAAATATTAGAATATAGAGTTGAATAGGTTGAATTTGTCATATAATGTTTTTTACCATCATACAGGTCAATAAACATTGTTGAATAGGTTGACCCTGTTCTTTGTTCTTATCTAGCATACAGGGTTTTGTAGAGCTTGGTCAAACTAATCAACCTAATTTTTAAAATTTTAAAATAATAATTAAGTTGATTAAACATAAATTTTTTACTCTTAACCATATTCAATATCACCAATATTCCTCTCTTTCTCTTCTATCCCATTTTAATATTTATTTTAGTTCTAATTTTCACAAGTTAGTAGTTTTTAAAATTACAACCTTATAGCTAACTAGGTCAACCTAATTGACCTAAATCTATAGTTTGTCTTATGTCTAAGAGACATAGTCAACCTATTCAAATATGTTATTAAATAATTTTACATAACACCAATGGCCCATTCAACTCTATTCTATACTATTTGCGTGTAGTGTTACTTGAACTAGCTCTGTACTATTCTCAATTAAAAAATTAACAACTTTTTTATAGTAATTAATTCAAATTTAATTTTTAGTTGTTTTCATGCTTAGAGTAACTTAGATAGTTTAAATAAGTGATTTTTTAAATTACCTCTCTAGTTACACTATTTTACTCTTTTTTACACACTACCAAATAACATAACATTCAAAACACATTTAAAATCTCATCTTTCCAATGCCTATCTACTTAGATTTCATAACCAATGGGAAATTCAACTTGGTTTTTAAGCCAAGTATAAAAACTTGGTTAATGGTATATATTCAAAAATCACCTACCACCCTTATCACTATATTATTTTGAAGTAATGGGGTAGGGCCTAGTACCAAGCTAGTACCATTACCAACATAGATCCCTTTTAGCCCAAACATCCTAAGACCATATATAGATTGATTTTATAATTCCATATTTCATCCAACTCTCCTATCATATTTAACTCAACACTTTATATTAATC
The DNA here is from genome assembly GCA_037957365.1 of Torreya grandis. NCBI lineage: Eukaryota > Viridiplantae > Streptophyta > Pinopsida > Cupressales > Taxaceae > Torreya > Torreya grandis. Next base: position 263,199 of record JARHVA010007866.1, read on the forward strand.
TCATAACACTTAGGATGACCACTTCATTAGCATTTAATTTTTAGTTAATTGCTTTCTCTCTGATAATTGCGTATTATATTAAAAATAGTTTTATTTGTCATTGTTGGTGCAATTTTTTATGTTTTGTGCCCCAATAGGATCACTCACACTAATCCAATTATTTGTGTGTTTGATTTCATTCTTGATTCACTTATCTTGCAACAAAAATTTCCTATTTCGAAACATTATCATTCTAGTCAATACAATACCTTACATATTATTCCAACTCTTACCTACAATACATAGTCAACTAATATGATTGTGTATCTTACCTTTATATTCTACCCTCTATCTAAAAGTACATAGTTGACCCATATGACTTTGTACTCTTCTCAGCCTATGTCTTTAGAGTACTCTATCAACCCAGTCAACTTTATACCTATTGACTAACATTATCATTCTATCTGGATGAATTAATTCTCTATCCTTGATCTCTCTATATTCTTAAAATTTTATTTCTTTCATTAAGCATCATGAAATTCACTATCATTATCCTCTTGGACAATTTCAATCCATTTAGACACTATATGGGGTATTATTTTCTCCCTTTCTTTCCATCTCAAGAGAACCTTCACTCTTAGATCACTTCATTCCCCTTTTATCTATGAATTGTAACATGATTCAAATCACACCTCAAGATGAATTATGTGGATCTGATCATTTTTATACCTATAAATATAATTCCCATCTTCAAGCATCTCAACACAATGTGTGAATGATTGCCACAAGTCTATCCAACAATCCCACTAGTAATAAAACTATTAATAAACCTCCCCCTAATACCCAACCCCCCAATTTATATAACCCAACTTATTTCATAAGTCATGCAACACATGAACATAATGTAAACATCTAACACCTCCCAAATGATGAAATTCCAACATCAGTTGATCAACATGGATAATCAACCTCTAGTTCTAATCCCTCAAAATAATCAAAACTTTATTGCTCTACCTCTTAGAGATGTTGTAATAAATGTTATTCCCTAACCTATCATGAATAACAAGATGTTTCAAAACATCTAAAATAAGCCTTTAGCTCATTTCATTATTTCCATTGATATTGGTAATAAATATACAACTATAAAGTATTATGGGACTATAGACCCTACATCTTTTCTTAAATCCTTTGGCAATCTTTATAAAGAGTGGATCCAAACAAATACTTTTTCCATAACTAAACTTCTAGTTAAAACATTTACTAGCAATGTATTGGAATGGTAAAACCAACTTCCCCAACATTACATCTAAACTAGAGGTTTTAGTCAATCCTTTAGTTAAATAATTTACACATAATGAGCTTATTGAAAATTGCCTTAGCCATTTCATCAATCCTAAGCAATCTCCCACTGAATTAGCTCATAAATTTATCAAACGATGGAAATATTTGGCCCACAAGGCCAACCATAACATGACAGATAATCTATTTAAATTATTTATAAATAATTTAACTCCTTCTCTTCAATATAAGGATTAAAATTTTGCCCCTCAAATTCTTAATGAAAATCTTGACCAAGCCAAGAATCAAGACTTCTTAATGAATCAATTTAAACATAATACCAAATTCCTTAAGGTATCTTTTCAAAATTATATCAATTCAATCACTGACAATATTCCTCAAACCAAACTAGGAGTTGCTAAGGTCAAAAATATCACATCTTCTCACATGCCATTGACCATGAAGCAAATGAAATAATTCTTAGTGACCTCTAAACCATTTATTTATCTAATTAATCCTCATAAATGGTATGGCCCTAACCAATTTCATTGGTTCCACATTGACATTGGTCATTCCCATGAAATGTGTTGAGGGCTTACCAATTTTTTTATCTCTTATATGCTTGGTGATTCCTTTAATCACAAATACATGATCCAAAACTATCTTCAATAGTAAAACACTACCTCTCAAAAATGACATGCTACCAAAGCTTCCTCTTCTAATAACCAAAAAATCATTTTCCACATCTACCACTCAAAAATATACCAAGGATGTTTACACCATTGATGTTGAATATGACCAATATTATAATAATTATCAATATGTTAATATAATTAAGGTCAATTATCATCATAAACTAGATCACAAAGATCCTATTACTAAACTTAAGAAACCAAATTTAAAATATTAACTTCTCAAATATACTAAAACCACCCATATAGCTTTAAAATCTAACAAGGAACCATCTCCTCATTATAAGCCACTAATCACTTCCATTCTATTGAGGTCAACATACACCCATTTATAAAAATTGGGACCCTTGAGATATTTTAAAACTTAACATTGAAATCATAGCATGTTTTGAACATTATTAGAATTTGAAGATCATCCACTTTGATAAAGTTGGCTTACTAGTTTATGATTTTTATTTGGTGTTGCCTAATGCTGCTAATAATTGATCTTCCTGTCTTAAAGATATAGGTTTCATGGAGCTCTTGATGATGGATCATGCTTAGAGTTTATATATTAACTCTATTCAAGCTTCATTTTATAAAATCTTTCCTTCATAAAACCCTAGCTCAAGCCCTTGGTTCAAATTTACATTTCGTAGGAAAAAATTGGTGGGAACATTTATAATTACTTTGGAATTAATCTTAATTTTCATGTTAAGGCTTAGTCATACTTATTAACATGGCCAAACCTTAACTTGAAAGTCCTACTTGGCCCCTTTTATTTCCCCATTTGTTTCTTATATTTCTAATTGAGTCTGATGTTTATGTTGGTAGGGTTACTTTTGATTTTTATATCATGGTCCCTTTATTACATATTTAGCCTAAAGTCTTAATTATAAGGCCCCATCATATTTATTAACACAAATGGGACCTTAGTCTTAGTGATTAAGCCTATGTCCTTATCACATTGAATCCTAACTTAAATACCTTACTTCTTTACAAATCTAATGGCCCATTCTTCATCATGGATTTTAATCAGATGGTGTGAAGGAAGCCCAAGAATCCTAAATCCTTCACCCTTTAGACCAATCTTGTGTCATCACAAGGATCATGATCAATGGCTTGTGCCTAAGTAGAATTGATGATCGGATGGCATAAAGGAGGACCAAAGGATAAGTGGGTCCCCATTATTAAACATAAGATTAATCCTAAGTTTTTACATAAGGCCTCATTATATTTTTTGATACAAAAAGACTTTAAGTTAAAACTTAGTGTTTTGACTTCAATTATCTAAGGTAGCTAATCTTGTGCAAGTGTCCAGATTAGTTATCAATAGTCATTGGGTGATCATAAAGATGGATCCAATGAAGTGAAACTAATGTTGAAAATTCAAAATGCCTAAGAAGCCCCACAGAGTTATCACATGGTACTCCCACATTCAAAGACTGATAATAAAGAGTCCCATATATTAAATGGAACCAATGGTGTGTAACTACTTGGATCATGATCAGATGGCTCTTTTTTCATTATGGATCTTGATCAGATGGATTGAATTCAATATGAGATCCATGGAATGTAGGGGCTTGATGAGCTTAAAATTGATGATAACACAACCATAATTTAACATCCATGAGACCATCATTTATGTCCACATGACCATAAACTTTAAGCTCACCAAAACTATGAACTTCATAATATCAAATTTGAAATTATTATGAATGTCATTTGACATATACAAGACCATATTTGGCTATTTATATCATTATATCAAACCAGTTAGTATATTTCTATCTTTATATACACATGTTTAACACATAATCACTTCATAATGACTATGTTATGTATGTGTAGGTCTTCATCAGTTATAAGTTACTAGATTGGAAAAGTGAAAATAATACTCTTCTTAAATTCTAGATTAGAATATAGAGTTGAATAGGTTGAATTTGTCATCTAATGTTTTCTACCATCATATAGGTCAACAAACATTGTTGAACAAGTTGACCCTATTCTTTGTTCTTATCTAGCATATAGGGTTTTGCAAAACTTGGTCAAACTAATCAACTAATTTTTATAATTTTAAAACAATAATTAAGGTGATTCAACATAAATTTTGTACTCTTAACCATATTCAGTATCACCAATCTTCCTCTCTTTCTCTTCTATCTCATTTCAATATTTATTTTAGTTCTAATTTTCACAAGTTAGCAGTTTTTAAAATTATAACCTTATAGCTAACAAGGTCGACCTGATTGACTTAAATCTATAGTTTGTCTTATGTCTAAGAGACATAATCGACCTGTTCAACTTTGTTATTAAATAACTTTCTTTTACATAACACCAATATCCCATTCAACTCTATTCTATATTATTTACATACAGTGATACCTGAACTAGCTCTGTACTATTCTCAATTAAAAAATTAACAACTATTTTCTAGTAATTAATTCACATTTAATTTTTAGTTTTTTGCATGCTTAGAGTAACTCAGATAGTTTAAATAATTGGTTTTTCAAATTATCTTTCTAGTTACACTATTTTACTATATTTTACACACTACCAAATCACATAACATTCAAAACACATTCAAAATCTCATCTTTCCAATGCCTACCTACTTAGATTTCATCACCAAGGGGGAAGTCGACTTGGTTTTTAAGCCAATTATAAATACATGGTTAATGGTATATATTCAAAAAGCACCTACCACCCTTATCACTATAGTATTTTGAAGTAATGGGATAGGGCCTAGTACCAAGCTAGTACCATTGCCAACATAGATCCTTTTTAGCCCAAACATCTTGAGACCGTCTATAGATTTATTTTATAATTCCCTATTTTAGCCAACTCTCCTATCATATTTAACTTAACACTTTCTATTAATCCTATAACACTTAGGATGACCACTTCATTAGCATTTAATTTTTAGTTGACTGCTTTCTCTCTGATAATTACATATTATATTGAAAAAAGTTTTATTGGTCTTTGTTGGTATAAGTTTTTATGTTTTGTGCCCCAATTGGATCACTCACACTGATCCAATTATTTGTGTGTATGATTTCATTCTTAATTCACTTATCTTGCAACAAAAATTTCCTATTTCGAAACATTATCATTCTAGTCAATACAATACCTTACATATTATTCCAACTCTGACCTACAGTACATAGTCAACTAACATGATTGTGTCTCTTACCTTTATATTCTACCCTCTATCTAAAATTACATAGTTGACCCATATGACTTTGTACTCTTCTTAGCCTATGTCTTTAGAGTAATTTATCAACCCAATAAACTTTATACCTATTGACTAACATTATCCTTCTATCTAGATGAATTAATTCTCTATCCTTGATATCTCTTTATTCTCACTTAAAATTTTATTTCTTTCATCAAGCATCATGAAATCCACTATCAAAATCTTCTTGGACAATTTGAATCCATTTAGACACTATATAGGGTATTATTTTCTCCTTTTCTTTCCCTCTCAAGAGAACCTTCACTCTTAGATCACTTCTTTCCCCTTTTATCTATGAATTGTAACATGATTCAAATCACACCTCAAGATGAATTATGTGGATCTGATCATTTTTATACCTATAAAGACAATTCCCATCTTCAATCATCTTAACACAATGTGGGAATGATTACCACAAGTCTATCCAACAATCCCACTAGTAATCTACGTCTTAATAACCCTCCCCCTAATACCAATTTAGGGAGTCTTTATACAAACACCAACCCCCCAATTTATATAACCCAACTTATTTCATAAATCATGCAACACATGAACATAATGTAAACATCTAACACCTCTCAAATGATATAATTCCAACGTCAGTTGATCAACATGGCTAATCAACCTCTGGTTCTAATCCCTCAAAATAATCAAAAATTTATTGCTCCACCTCTTAGAGATGTTGCAAGAAATGTTATTTCCTAACCTATCATGAATAACAAGATGCTTCCAAACATCTAAAGTAAGCCTTTAGCTTATTTCATTATTTCCTTTGATATTGGTAATAAATCTACAACTATAAAGTATGATGGGACTAAATACCCTACATCTTTTCTTAAATCCTTTAGCAATCTTTATAAAGAGTGGATCCAAAAAAATACTTTTTCCATAACTAAACTTCTAGTTAAAACCTTCACTAGCAATGTATTGGAATGGTAAAACCAACTTCCCCAACATTACATCTAAAAACTAGAGGATTTATTCAATCCTTTAGTTAAATAATTTAAACACAATGACCTTATTGAAAATTGTCTTAGCCATTTCATCAATGCTAAGAAATATCCCACTAAATTAGCTCATAAATTTATCAAATAATGGAAATATTTGGCCCACAAGGCCAACCATAACATGACTGATAATCTATTTAATTTTTTTATAACTACTTTAAATCCTTTATAACTACTTTAAATCCTTCTCTTCAATATAAGGATTAATCTTTTGCCCCTCAAATTCTTAATGAAGCTCTTGACCAAGCCAAGAATCAAGACTTTTTAATGAATCAATTTAAACATAATACCAAATTCCTTAAGGTGTCTTTTCAAAATTATATCAATTCAATCACTGACAATATTCGTCAAACCAAACTAAGAGTTGCTAAGGTCAAAATTATCACATCTTCTCACATGCCATTGACTGTGAATCAAATGAAACAATTCTTAGTGACCTCTAAACCATTTATCTATCCCAATAATCCTCATAAGTGGTATGACCCTAACCATTTTCATTGGTTCCACATTGACATTGGTCATTCCCTTGAAATGTGTTGAGGGATTACCAATTTTTTTGTCTCCTATATGCTTGGCAATTCCTTTAATCACAAAGCCATGATTTGAATCTATCTTCAAGAGTACAACACTATTTCTCAAAAAATGTCATGCCCTTAAAGATTCCTCTTCTAATAACCAAAAAATCATTTTCCATATCTACCACTCAAAAATCTACCAATGATGTTTACACCATTGATGCTGAATATGACCAATATTATATTAATTATCAATATGTGAATGTAATTAAGGTCAATTATTATCATAAACTAGATCACAAAGATCCTATTACTAAACCTAAGAAACCAAATTTAGAATATCAACTTCTCAAAGATACTACAACCACCCATATAGCTTGAAAATCTAACAAGGAACCATCTCCTCATTACAAATCACTAACCACTTCCATTCTATTGAGGTCAACATACACCCATTTATAAAAATTGGGACCCTTGAGATATTTTAAAACTTAACATTGAAATCATAGCATGTTTTGAACATTATTAGAATTTGAAGATCATCCACTTTGATAAAGTTGGCTTACTAGTTTATGATTTTTATTTGGTGTTGCCTAATGTTGCTAATAATTGATCTTTGTGTCTTAAAGATATAGGTTTCATGGAGCTCTTTATGATGGATCATGCTTAGAGTTTATATATTAACTCTATTCAAGCTTCATTTTATAAAATCTTTCCTTCATAAAACCCTAGCTCAAGCCCTTGGTTCAAATTTACATTTGGTAGGAAAAAATTGGTGGGAACATTTATAATTACTTTGGACTTAATCTTAATTTTCATATTAAGGCTTAGTCATACTTATTAACATGACCAAACCTTAACTTTAAATTCTTACTTGGTCCCTTTTATTTCCCCATTTGTTTCTTATATTTCTCACTGAGTCTAATGTTTATGTTGGTAGGGTTACTTTTAATTTTTATAGCATGGTCCCTTTATTACATATTTAGCCTAAAGTCTTGATCCTAAGGCCCCATCATATTTATTAACATGAGTGGGACCTTAGTCTTAATGATTAAGCCTATGTCCTTATCACCTTGAATCCTAACTTAAATACCTTATTTCTTTACAAATCCGATGAACCATAATTCATCATGGATTTTAATGAGATGGTGTGAAGGAAGCCCAAGAATGATAAATCCTTCATTCTTTAGACCAATCATGTGTCATCACAAGGATCATGATCAATGGCCTATGCCTTAGTAGACTTGATGATTAGATGGCATAAAGGAGGCCCAAAAGATAAGTGGGTCCCCATTATTAAACATAAGATTAATCCTAAATTTTTACATAAGGCCTCATTGTATTTTTTAATACAAAGAGACCTTAAGTTAAAACTTAGCATTTTGACTTCAATTATCTAAGGGAGCTAATCCTATGCAAGTGTCCAGATCAGTAATCAATAGTCATTGGGTGATCGTAAAGATGGATCTAATGAAGTGAAACTAATGTTAAAAATTCAAAAGGCCCAAGAAGCCCCATAAAGTTATCACATGGTACTCCCACATTCAAAGCTTGATAATAAAGGGTCCCATATATTAAATGGACCCAATGGTGTGTAACTACTTGGACCATGATCAGATGGCTCTTGCTTCATTATGGATCTTGATCGGATGGAGTGAATTAAATCGAAGATTCATGTAACATAGGGACTTGATGAGCTTAAAATTGATGATAACACAACCATAATTTAACATCCATAAGACCATCATTGATGTCCACATGACCGTAAAGTTTAGTCCCACCAAAACTATGAACTTCACATTATCAGATTTGAAATTGTTATGAATGTCATTTGAGATCTGTAAGACCATCATTGACATATGTGAGGCCATCTACTTCAAGCTCTTCAAATATTTTACTTAGATAATCGGGCATGCTTTATATAATTTTATGAGTCATTTGATATTATGATTTAAAACTTGGCATAAAATACTTTAGCCTACGTCTATGGCATGTTAATTAACATGAAATATACTTAACTTAAAGAATTTTAGCCTAAGTCATTTTTTATAGCCATGCACTAAATAAAGTCCTTGAATCTCACAAGATCAATAGATCATGTTTCATCGAGCTCGAATGATATAATGGCACAAAATTGTTAATGATTATTCAACAGTTATACAAGAGCCTGTAGGCTCAACACATGGAAGACGTGCATTCAATATATGACTAATATAGAATGTAGAGCTTAGGAATCCCATGAGGGTGACAAGTGAAAAAACTATGAGGTTTGATACAAAGATGCCCAATAATAGGCAAAGTCCTAGAACGTGATCAATAACCCATGTTGATCCATGGGCAATGATTTAATGGTGCAAAATAAAATTTCAAATTTTAAAAACAATGGCTAGTGATTTAAAGGCATTTATGAAAAATGCTATGAAAGTACCAGATAGATGCCAAATAGGTGCCATGTAAGCACAAAGTGATAAAATGAATATCTTGTGTGCTCAAAAATATAGATGTATAGAGGCAAGAATAAAGGCTAGTCTAGGGCAAACAATGGCAAGATCGTAGACATGATCTTTAATGCATGTGAAAGGATCACTGAGGCTATGAACATCCTTCAATAGCAAGGGGCTTCATCAACATAGTGCTCACTAGCTAGTTAGTTAATATTCCCCTTTGGTAAAGAATTGTAATATTATAAAAATGGAATATTCTTTTATAAAGGCATATTCTAGTTTGTTAGTATATTTTCCTCTATGTCAATCTACTTTGGAAAAGTAAGTGTATTCTAAAACTTGGTAGAAAAAGGATAGTTGTCCTTATTTATTGTATATTTATATCTTAAAACTGATCGGTATACTACCTTATCCTTCTATAAAAGGTAGTACTACTATTTTGTAAAATGAGAGGGAGTTCTTAGAACCAAAATTAATTAATAAACTTGGAGCAAACAATACAAGCAAGAAATTTTACAAAGGTTGTCTAGTATTTGTCTGTGTGTTTGCTATCATAGCTTCTCTCTCATTTGCTTGTTCTAATTTCTAAATTTGAATGATTATTATGGATTCTTGGTGTGCATATTTTATTGTAGAGTTTTTAACTTGTGCCAATGCTAAGTTTCTTGAAAGTTCTTAGGTCTATTTCATTTTCTTTCTCTTCTTGCATTTGGGCCAATGTTGTTTGCTTATAAGAGTAAGTGAGCTTGGTTCTTATTTGCATCTTTCCATACCTTCCTTAGTTTGATTGATGTGTGATGTGATTTTGACTAATTATTTCACTTCAGATGTTGGTTTTAAGTACATGCTTAGATGAAATTTAAACTTTATCATTATGTTTTGAATGAAGATCAATTATATTTCCTTCTACCCTACCCTTCCTTTAATTCTTTTTTGACCTAGATCACCTTAGTTTAGCTTGGAATTATAAATATCCATCCTAAATTAATTATTAATTTAGTTCTTGATCATAATTCACTATTTTTTGCATAGTTACTACATATTCTACATAGATCTGTTATTTGGCCATGGTGGCTCTTAACCACCAACTAATATAAATATTGTGAAACAGTCACTTGTTTTGCCTTTAATATACCATTAGGTAATAGGATCACCACAACCTACAACTCATGTATTGGATTCTTAAGAATTCCAAAATGAGAAGTGTTTCTTAACACTCTGGGCACTTGTGGTACATATGTAGGCATCAATAGGAGCCTTGCTAGCACTAGAAGGATGGCCTCAATAAATCTTTGCAAATTTATAGGATCTTTGCTAGTTTTGGTGTATTTTGATCAAATATCACTCTATTATTTACATATTTGTGTTTATTTTAGCATAATTGTGTAAAAGTTGGTGATCTTCACAATTTTAGACTAGTCTTTGGGCTTATTTAGACATTGACATTCTTTGAATGCATATGCTTAGTTATGGTAAAGGTAGATTTAGATTTGTGAATCCACAAAAAATGAGGTTAGAATAGCTATTTTGATCAAATATTAATAAATAATTTACAAATTTGAATTTATTTGGACTTGAATGTGTAAAGATCATTCATACTAGCATATTTGGACACTTTTTTGAGCTAACTTAGTTAAAGAGTGTTATTTTTTTATTGTTCTTTATATGAATCTTTGAAAAATTTACTTAATGTACAAATCTAATCATTATTATTTATAAATATTGATTTGACACATTGTATTTCAAATAGGTTTTAAGGTCACAAGATGGAAATACCCGAGGTAAGGCTTAGGTGAGTAAAATTTCCAAAGTCTCAAACACTTCACAAGTTCAAGTTACTCATATGTTTAAGGTATGGCTTGGCTAGGTGGTTCTTCAATCAATGTTACAGGTATTATACATGATCTGCCTCAAAATACTAAAAGATTTTTGCCTTCTTTTAGTCCTAATAATGTTGTCACAATTGAAGAGCATGTTAAAAGTTTCAAGGCTACTTTGAGATTATTGAATGTGATTCATGAAGATTTAGCCTATAGGTTATTTCCATTTAATTTTTAAAGATGTCACCTATAAATGATTTCTTAACCTTCCAAAGGATTGTATTACTATATGGAATGGCTTCAATAATATCTTCATTGATCAATTTGGAAAAATTATTAGTCCATGTGTATTATATCAAGGGATGTTAATAAAACCATCAAAGCCTTTAACACTCAACTCTAAAAAATGTTCAACAAAACTATAACCCATTATAGACCCAATAAGCTTTAGCCTTAGAGATTGATAAGGATACTATAGATCCCTTGACCTCTATGTTCTTGAAAATTTCTCCTCTGGTCATAAACATATTGACTTGAGCTTATTCTGAATCTATGATCATTACTGACTAAATACAACCCCAAGGTTAGCTAGTGTAATCCATGCCTAATGTCAATTTGAATTGGCCCATCCAAAATTTCATTCTTAGTATGCCTACTTTAACACTAGTTCAAAACCATTTCCCCTTATGTTATACATATCTTGGCCAAGACTTAGAGTTTATGAATAGGACTGCTAGTGGATTTCATACCCAAAATCATAGAACTTTAGTGCCCATAACCAGTATAATGCTCCAAAAATTTCATACAACTTAATATTAGAAATGATACAAAAATTGAGCATTGAATTTCATTAATTGAAAAAATAAGGGAAAGATATGATAATAACTATGCTTCCCAAAGGTTTTATAGGCCTTCAAATAGGTTTCAAAATAACAACAATAATGTATCATCTAAGGACATAAACATGAGTTTATGTGATATTATTGTGGTTGATTATTGTAATATTTTTAAAACCTCTAAAATTGTGTCTAATCAAGACTTTGCTTCAAATACATCTAGATTTATAGGAGCATCTCAAGGTTTCATATAGGCCTTCAATTTCTCATTTGAATATGAAGATGAAGAGGAAGATGAGCCAATTGAAGAAATTGCATCTAAGGGAACTTATATTCTTAAAGATATAAAAGATATTAAAATTGAAGATCAACAAGATGTCATCATTAGTACACCTGTAGATGGAGAGGAAGAGTTGATAGAAATGGATATGAATCAAATACAAGATGGTATTTATTTATAAGGTAGATAGGGAGGTAACCCATGTAGCTTTATTTCTAAAATTTAGAATACCCCTAAAGAAGATGATCATTGGTAGAGGTCATTCCATGATTTATTAAAAGGAATCAAAGAGATAGAGATGGTAGATGATGGAATAGGATAATAAATGAATGCTTCATCTAAGGATTTCACCAATGATATGGAGTTACCAAAAGATTATATTATTTTAAAAGCCCAAAACCAATATAAGCTAGAGCTTTATTGGATAGAAAAGTTGTCCCTCTTCACTAATGATGTAGATGGAGTGAGTGAATCAGATCAAGAATTATCATGTGACTTTATCAAGAGGTTATAAGTATGGGACCAACATGTTTCTCATAATGATATTATAGATGAACATCATTTAGTTGATCAGGATGAATAAGCCTTTTGGGATGAATCAAAAGATTTTTATACAAATATTGGTAGTCAACTTCCACCTCAAAAAGAACCTAATAAAGACATCAATATGAGGATGCAAGCCAAGCTATCATTATTGAGTGAAGATGATATAATCCAATACTTATCTATGGATTAAATATAGCTATCACTCCTATTATAAATTAAGAGAATTTAGGAAGAAGATGATTGGGTATTAGATTCATATTTTTTATCCATGCATCTAAAAATGTTGATAGGAGGCCAAGATACATCACCTAGACGACATAAGCATACATGTGATCCTATCCAAAAGAAGATATCACTAAGTGAAAACATTCATGTTAAGGTTCTATAGTAGACTAAATAATTTTCCATTTGATCCTAGAGGTAAGTATTTTATGAAATTAGTATAGGGCTTAGATTAGTTTCTTTCTTGTTTTTTCCTTACTTCCCCTTGTTTGTATATAATGCCTATACATATTTGTTTATATTTTTTTCTTTGTTCCTTGCTTCTAAATAAGTCCTTTTGTATATCCCTCAATGCAAGTTCTATTTATTTTGCTTAAAAATCCTAAAGTTTAGAAATGTAGGTATGTACCTCATGCACATGTTGACTATGGATTGTAAATATGTGTTTGATGTTCTAATTTATAGGAACTAGAAAAGATTGATGAATTGGTTAACTATTTTATGAGAAATAGAGCATCATTATGATCTAAAATTGGTCTTAGGAGGAGTTTCACATGTGTAAAGAAAGCATGAGCTACTCGGATATAGTCATTCTTACACTTAACTAACATCCTTGCCTAAGACAAAGGTTATAACAATAGGTGATTACCTGAAGATCAAACACTTGACCAAATATTTCAACCTAGCTACCCTAGTTCCTAATCTTGTTGAAAGCATAAAAGATATAAAAATACAAAAATAATAATTTAATGCAAAATGAAAAAATTCTAGCATAGGTGATTCTGGTAATCTTCATCAAGTATAAGGATGCCTAGTTGGAAGTAGAGCAAGGCCATGATTGGAACCAAAGACATCTCTATCAGGGCTATAGATGCTTATCTAGCAATATATCAATGCCCAAGCCTTCCATAAACTATAATCATAGTCCTTAATGGATATCCAAATATGCTCTAAGTCAATGTTAATGATTAAATCCATAGAATTTGGAAGTTATCCCCTAAGTCCCATGGAAAATAGTAAGTGTAATCAAATCACACACACAACATGACTATGTCTTAATGTTTGAACCTATTTTTTCACGTGTAAAGCTTGATTCAACCATGAATTGATCTTGGTGATGGCATAGATCAAGAAAAATAGGTGACCTAGTCACTTATCCAAACTAGAGTCTTTGAGTTCTAACATATTTCTATGTTTCCCATAGAAGTCACCATTTGTTGAGGTAAAAATACACCCATTTATAAAAATTGGAACCCTTGATATATTTTAAAACTTAACACTAAAAGCATGGCCTATTTTTAAGATTATTTGAATTTGAAGATCATCCACTTTGATAAATTTGGCTTACTAGTTTATGGTTTTACTTTGGGCTTGCTTAATGCTGCTAATAATTAGTATTTTTGTCTTAAATATATATGTTTCATGGAGATCTTGGTGATGGATCATGCTTAGAGTTTACAAATTAACTTTATTCAGGCTTCATGTTCTAAAATCTCTGCTTCAAAAAACCCTAGCTCAAGCCCTTGGTTCAAATTTACATATGGCAAGAGAAAATTGGTAGGAACATTTAAAATTAATTTGGACTTAAGATTAATTTTAATTTTAAGGCTTAGTCATATTTATTAACATGAACAAACCTTAACCTAAAAGTATTACTTGGTCCCTTTTATTTCCCTACTTTATTTTCTATATTTCTAATCAAGTCTAGTGTTCATGTTGGCAGGGTCACTTTTAATTTTTCTAGTGTGGTTTCTTTATTACCTATTTATCCTAAAGTCTTAATCCTAAGGCCTCTTCATATTTATTAACATTAACATGACCTTAGTATTAACTCTTTAGCCTCATTACTTATCACCATGAGTCTTAACCTAAATACCTTACTTATTTACAAATCTAACGACCCACACTTCATCATGGATTTTAATTAGATGAAAAAAAGGAAGCCTAAGAATCCTAAAGCCTTCACCCTTTAGACTAATCCTATGTCATCATAGGGATCATGATCAATAGCCTATTCCAAAGTGGAAACTAAGATCAAATGGTGTGAGGGTGGCTTGAAAGATAAGTGTGTAATGTCCCCTTCTTAAGAAGTTAGAAGATTAGGGTTAGTCTATCAGTGGGTTCCCATAGAGTAACATGGATGGTTAGGGGACTGAATTTTGGGGTTGTTCTTTTTGGTGTAGTTTTAGGCCTCATCACCAAACTTACTATTTATATTAGGGGCTCATGGGACTCTAATCGAGTCAATGTAATGGTGCAAAAATTATGTTGACATTCCATTGGCCAACTTAGTGATACTATAGAGGCCAGAGGAGACTGTTATAATTAATATTTTAATAATTGACATAGTTAAGTTAAATTAAATATATAACTTAATGTGTTTATTATTATTAAGTGAATTTATAATACATTATGAACTTTATGATATATTTTAAGTTTATGAAGTCACTTTATGTGGGTGCCCAAGTCATGAGGAAGATAATTAAAAGTTAAAATATTTAGAATACCAAAATTGGTGTGGAGGCAAGGGAAATAAAATAAAGAAAAAAAACTTCATGAAATTCATTCAATACTTGCATATTTATGATATTGTCTTAGCTTTGTTCATGAGAGCAAGGGTTTTGAACTAGTTACATTGGAGACAAAATCCTCCATTGTTGAGAGAATCTACAGGGTTAGAAGACACTCCTAGGGTGTTGTCTAAGTGGTTTCATTAGAGGGGTCACCATTGAGCTTCATTGTACAAAGTCAGTGTGTCATGAAGAGGAAAACATAGTATTATCTTCTAAGCTTTGGCATGATAATTCAAGGAGTACATTGAAGATCATTTTTCAAGTGATAGCAATGGATTTAGATATATTTTGAGGTGATTTGGATTCCATAGATAGGTTGTACCACTATTGTATTAGGTTGTACCATTTGAGGAGTTCTTTTTGATTGTTGGAGGCATTTATTATTGGATGCCCATTACACTTTGGGTGTGAGATAAGGGAATATTAGTGCAGGTTATCCTAAGATAGTTTCAAGGGGATTCACAACATTTTTAGTTTGTACTTACTATCTAGAGGCCATACTACTCTGGTAAAGGGGTATGTGCACCTAGAAGTCTATTTTTGACCCATTCCTTATGAAATATATGTTTGCTTAAGGTGATATAACATGTATTCTATTTTTTATCAGTGTATTAATAACTAAGGGTAGAATATAGTATATGTTGATGTGTTTGACCACCTCCAACTAATATAGAAATTGCTTTTAGACTATATTTATTATAATAGTGAACTAGGTATTTATATTTTTGGAAGATAAACCTATTTTTTCATATGGGTATTGCTTATTTTTTATGTTTAATATATTTCCATCAATTATATTTATTTGGGTATTTCTATTTCACTATATTTTCAAAATATACACATGCATGTTTTTATATGTCAAAATGCAAAAAAAAAACCAAAACACACCAAGTATCAACTAAACATCAAAAAACACAAAACTTGGAAAAATTGAGTCTCAAATAGGGGTGGGACATTATTGTTGTATTAGATCTAGTTTTATTTCTAACCTATTACATTTCTATAGTTGTATGTCAATTTTCATGGATGAACAGTGATTACATGTGAGATTCTATGAGAAGTATTGTCGAAGAGTAGAGATATCTTGAAAGATTGAGAAAGAAAGAAGCTGAATAAGAATAGTGGTAAGAGTGGCCCTCAAGGTTTTAGGAATATTAGATAGTAATTTATAGTGAAGAATAATTATTGAGGAAACTATGGGTGATCAAGAAGGTAGGTCTAGTAGAGAACATCATGATGAGGGAAGAGTTGAAATGGCTAGTATGTTGCATGCATTAAATGATTTGGCTAGAGGGTAGCAGGACATGTATGATAGAATGGACCACTCAAGAACTAAACTGACCTAAATATTTTCCCATTTAGTACCTATTGATAATGGGAACAATGATAATAATAATGGTGGAGTTGATCAGAATGCTAGAGGAAACAATGTCAATAATGGAAAACACTTGGTTAATAATCAAGTTACTTAATAACATATATTTGTGAGATCAATTGGCATGGGGAATCTAATGCCTTAGTTTATTTAGGATAACAACCCACTGAAGGAGGCTCATAAGCCTACTAAATAGGTTCAACATGCTCAGTATTGGAGAGATTGTAGAGATATGGATTCAAGGTTCCATGTAGATATGCCTTTATAGGCTTACTTGACTTTCAAGGAAAGGAGTAGACCTCAAGTAAACGGAGGAGTGAGGTAATAGAACTAATACCTATAGAATAAAAAAGATAAGATGAGCATTCCTTACTATGATGGCTCAAGTAAAACTTTAGCTAGATCATGGGTTTAGAAAGTAGATACTTATTTGTGACTTAATCCTATGAGTGAGTGGGATGCCATTGAGTTGCTACATTATATTTAGATGGGAGTGCACATGAATGGTGGTACCGTGACCTAGTCACATTGGCCATGATCAGATTGTGTCCTATGTAGAGTTTACTAATAGGTTGATAGATAGATTTGACAAAGGGGACCCTGAGTTACATTTTAAGGAGCTAGCCTAGCTTAAGCAGTTTGGAGGTGTAGATGTTTATATTTTTTATTTTTAGAGGCTGTCAGTCATGGTCACTAACATTTTAGAGTGGAGGCTCATTATGTTGTTCATTGATGGATTGTTTGAACCCTTAAGAGGATGGATTAATGGGTTTGATCCACCTACACTTTAGGAGGAAATCAAGAAGGCCAAAGATATGGAACTCTCTTCTTCTAGGAGCAAATTTTAGTCAAAGGGTTTTTTGCACAAGAATGATAATGACAAGAAGATTTCATCTTGTGATATAGTGCAGCAAAATAAACCTTTGTTGAGACTTGATGATGATACTCTTAATGAGTACTAAAGGAAGAAAATATTTTTTAAATGCAAAATCCCATGGGACCCAAATCATAAGTGCCCTATGAAGGGGCAAGTAAAGCAACTAGAATTCTTTTTAGTGGAAGAGACTCCCTCAAATAAACTAGATCAACACACTAATTTAGAGGAAAGTGAATAAGTTAGCATAATAGAAGAGGCATAGGGTGAGAAGAATGAGGATAGACCTACAACACACCTTTTATCTATTCAAAAGGAGGGTTTTTCTAGGATTTGAAGAGTCCTAGAAGGGTAGTGAATCACTACATTTTTTAACATAGGGGCCATACATAATTTCATAGATGATGGACTTGTGGCTAAAAAATGACTTAAGACAAAATATTTTGAAGGTTTCAAGGTCATGGTAGCTAATGGATTCACCATAAATTGCAAATGTAAAATCCCTAACTTAACCATTAGGTTAAGTGATTATGAGTTTTAGGCTATGTAATATGTGTTGAGTATGGGTGATTTGGATGTAGTTCTTGGTATGAAATGGTTTCATATGATCAAAGAATTTTACCTAAACTTATGAACCATGGAGATGAAGTTTGAGGTAGATGGTAGGAATCATGTACTTAGAGGGATGCTAGATGGTGGAATTCATGTGGTATCACTTAGGAGGATGGAGAGTTACTCAAACATGATCAGGTTGAGTGGGCATAAATGTGTGTCATTATGCCTACAACTACTGAGCATCCCAAATAGAGTTACCACCTAGATATTTAGAAACTAATAACCAAGCACAATAAGGTTTCTAGTAGCATAACACTAGGGAGGCCTCATGATTGAGGCATAGATCATGTAATATAACTAGAATAAGGTGAAAATCTAATCATCATAACTCCTTATAGGCACCCAAAAATATTTAAGGATGAAATTGAGAAAACTATCAAGGAAATTCTAGATATGGGGCATATCAGACTAAGTAAGAGCCCTTTTGCTTCTGTAGTAGTCTTGGTAAAGAAGAAAGATGAAACACTGAGAATGTTCATAGATTACTAGGATCTACATAAGAAAATTAGAAAAAATAAGCTACCCATCCCATGTATTGATGATCTCATTGATGAGCTACAAGCTGTTTGTTACTTTTCTAAGATTGATTTGAGATTAGGATATCATCAGATAAGGGTCAGAGAGGAGGATGTGGAGAATACAACATTTTTTTGTCACTATGGTCACTTAAAGTTCTTAGTTATACCATTTGGTCTAGTCAATGCTCCAACCACTTTTTAGTCCTATATGAATAGGGTCTTTAGAGTGTAGTTGAGGAAGTTTGTCCTCATTTTTTATGATATTCTGATCTTTAGCGGGACATGGGAGGAGCACCTCTAACACATTAAAAAGGTACTAAGTATCTTGGAGACATAGTCACTAGATGCCAAAGAATCAAAATGTGAATTTGGCATGATAGAGTTACTCTAGTTAGGACACATCATCAGTGTAGAAGGGTTAGAAGTGGATCCAAAAAAGATCTATACCATTATGGATTTGACACCCCCACAAATCTCTCAAAGCTTAAGGGATTTTTTGGTTTTTGTGGATTCTATCACTACTTTATCAAAATATTTTCATAGAGTGTACCTCCATTTATATATTTGATGAAGAAGGGGGTATTTTTCTAGTCAGATGAAGCACAAAGGTGTTTTGACAAGTTCAAGCAAGTTATGAGCTCTTACCTAGTTTTGGCTATACCAAATTTCACCAAGCTCTTCGAGCTTGAGTGTGATGCCTCAATGGAAGGAATTTGAGTAGTAATGATATAGGATAAACACCCAATTTCTTCTAAGAGCAATAAATTGGGGGTTATAGAGAGAGGTTACAATATATATGATAAGGAAATGTTAGCAATAATGCATTCACTAGAAAAATTTAGATAGTATTTAGTGGGAGGAAAATTTGTAGTAAAGATAGATCATAATAGCATTAAGCATTTCCTTAGTCAACATGACCTAAATGATAGACAACAAAAGTGGGTTAGAAAGTTGCAAGCCTACCAAAAGGAAGAGGAAAATTATTGCTAATGTAATTTTAAGCAGACCCCACTTATGTTCTTTGGGATAGATCACAACTGATTGGAGAGTGTGGATTATAGCTAAGTATGCTAAGGATAAGTGGGCTTCTAACATTATGGATGGTACTATATAGAATGAAAGGTATATAGTGGTAAATGGTCTCATCATTTATAAAGGGAGGATACTATAGGTACCAATATTAGTGATGACAAAGATAATTTTGAGAGCCTTTCATGATCTTCATATGGTTGGCCACCTCAGATATTTCAAGACATATAGACAGATTATGGAGAGGTTTAAATGGAAAGGTCTCAAGACCAAGGTGTTAACATATATGAGGGAGTGTCATAATTGCCAAAAAAACAAATAGATCACTCCTTTCTAGTTGTTTTGTTGCATCCTTTACCCATTCCTAACTAGAAGTGGGAATGCATTTCGATGGACTTTATCACTGGATTACCTAAGGCCCAGGGTAAGGACTATATATTTGTTGTGGTTGATAGGTTAACAAAATTTGCACATTTATTTTCAATTTCAACCATATACATAGCAACACAAGTTGTTGATTTATTTTTTAGAGACGTATTCAAGATTCATGGGCTACCATGAAGCATAGTTAGTGACAAGGACAACAAGTTTTTGAGTCATTTTTGGTAGGAAATTTTAAAATTGAGTGGGATAGAACTCACTACAAGCACTAGCTACCACCCATAAATATATGGGCAAATAGAGATTCTAAATAAATGGGTGGAGGGATACCTAAAGAACTACATTATAGGGAAACAAAAGGCATGGGTAAAGTGGTTACACTTAGGGTAATATTGCTACAACACCACATTCCACATGTCATTTCATATGTCACCATTCATGGCATTATATGGGTATGAGGCACCAAAATTCCTTGATCTATTGTTTGGGTATAGTAGAGTGGCTAAGACCAAGGAATTGCTTCAAGAGATTCAAGATATTATGAGGTCCTTAAAATAAAATATTTAGAAGGCTCTGAACTAGTAGAAGTAGTATGTAGATTAGCACAGGGTTGAACACTCTTTTGAGGTTGGTCTATCTAATGTTACAACCCTATTAAGAGTCTACTCTCAAGAAGAGTGGTGCTAAGAAACTTAAGCCACATTACTAAATTCCATTAAGAGTCTCTAAGAAGATCAAATAAGTGGCTTATGAGTTGGAGTTACCAGCAGGGAGTAGAGTGCACAATGGTTTCCACATGTCTCACCTCAAAAAGGCATTGGGATTATGTGACACCTTCGATGGAGCTTCACCCTATTGATGAAGAGGGAAAATTGATTCTTGTACCTGAGGCTATCATTGATACTAGGGATTGCATTCTATGAAAGATAATCATTAGAGAGTATTTGGTGAAGTGGAAAAACTTGTTGATAGAAGATGCTACATGGCAGAATGAGCATATTTTACAACATTCCAAGTTGAAATTTCTTATGGGCAAGTAATTCTAAGGAGGGTGGAATATAATTTCCCCTTCATAGTAGTTTAGATATTAATGTTAGTCTATTAGTGGGTTCCCATAGATTAACATAGATGGTTAGGGGACCCATGTTGGGGTTGTTCTTTTTGGTGTAATTTTGGACCCCGTGCCAATCTTACTATTTATAGTAGGGGCTCACGAGACTCTGACCAGGTCAATGCAATGGTCCAAAAAAAATCAACATTCCATTGGCTAGAAAAATGGTACTACAGAGGATAGAGGATAGCGTTTAAATTAATATTTTAATAATTGGCATAGTTAAGTTAAATTAAATATATAACTTAACATGTTTATTATTATTAAGTGACTTTATAATACATTATGAACTTTAGGATATATTTTAAGTGTATAAATTCAATTTATGTGGGCACCCAAGGCATGAAGAGGATAATTAAAATTTCAAAATATTTAAAATCCCAAAAGTGGCATGGATGCAAGGTAAATAAAAGAAACTTCATTTCATTCATTCAATACTTGCATATTTTTTATATTGTCTTAGTTTCGTTCATAAGAGAAAGGGTTTTGAACCAACTACATTTGAGATAGAAACCTCCATTGTTGAGATAATCTATAGGGATGGGAGACACTCCCAAGGTGTTTTCTGAGTGGCTTCTTTATAAGGGTCACCATTGAGCTTCATTGTACAAAGTTAGTTTGTCACAGAGAGGAAAACATAGTATTATCTTCTAGGTTTTGACATGATAATTCAAGGAAGACATTGAAGATCATTTTAAAAGTGATAGCAATGTATTTAGAGATATTTTGTGGTGCTTTGGATTCCCCAAATATGCCATACCACTATTATACCAAGATGTACCATTTGAGGAGTTATTTTTTATTGTTGGAGTCATTTATTGTTGGATGTCCATTTCAATTTGGGTGTGAGACAAGGGAATATCAATTCAGGGTATCTTTAAATAGTTTCAAGGTGATTCATAATATTTTTTAGCCTATACTTACTATCAAGAGGCCATACTGCTCTAGTAAATGTGTGTGTGCACCTAGAAGTCTATTTTTGACCTGTTTCTTGTAAAATATATGGTCTACTTAAGGCATTAAAACATGTATTATATTGTTAATTAGTGTATTAAGAATTGAGGGTATAATATAATAGATGTTTATGTGTTTTACCACCTCTAATTGTTGTAGCAATTAATTTCAGACCTATATTTCTTATAACAATGAACTAGGTATGTGTATTTCTAGAAGATAAACTTCTTTCTTCATATGGGTATTGATTATTATTGATGTTTAATACATTTCCATCAAATATAGTTATCTAGGTATTTTTATTTCACTGTATTTTCAAAATATACACATGCATGTTTTTCTATGTCAAAATGCAAAAAAAAAACCAAAATGCACCAGGTATCAACTAAACATCAAAAAATACAAAAGTAAGAAAAATTGAGTCTCAAATAGGGGTGGGACATTACAAAGTGGGTCTCCATTATTAAACATAAGCTTAAGACTAAGTTTTTACATAAGGCCTCATTTTATTTTTTAAAATAATAAAACCTTAAGTTAAAACTTAGGGTTTTGACTTCAATTATCTAAGGGAACTAATCTTATGCAAGTATCTAGATTAGTGATCAGTGGTCTATGGGTGAATATATAGATGGATCCAATAGAGTGAAACTAATTTTGAAATGTCAAAAGGCCCAAGAATCCCCATAGAGTCACCACATGGTGCTCCCACATTCGAAGCTAGATAACAAAGGGTCCAATAGATTAAATGGAACCAATGGTATGCAACTACTTAGATTGTGATCAGATGGCTCTCATTTCATCATGGCTCTTGATTAGATGGAGTGAATTGAATATAAGATCCATGAAACATATGGACTTGATGAAATTAAAATTGATGATCATGTTATTGTCATTTTATGTTCATGAGACCATCATTTATGTTTGCACGACCATCAACTTTAAGCCCACCAAAACTAAAAACTTCAATAGCTTAAATTTGATGTTATTTTAAATGTCATTTAACATCCATGAGACCATCATTGATGTCTACAAGGCCATCAAATTCAGAATAGTTAGTTAATGAACCAGTTGTTTGCATGTTAAAAGGCTAATTTTAGTCTTGAGATGTGGATCTAATTATTGTAATTGGATGTCTAATTATTTTTTGCATGAGATCTATATAATAGACTCATGGGTTGTATTGTAAAGTGTGCTAGTTGAGTAAGAGCAAGGTTAGCTCCTTCAGAGTGAAGAGAGCAAGGTGTGTTCCTCCTAGTTCCACAGGGGTGCCGATTGTGTATGATCAGGTAGAGCTATAGGTTTTACAAGCTATGATAGAAGATCCACAGGGGTGCTGGTTTGGAGAATCAGAAGGGTTCTTCATGTGTGTATGATCTTGGTCGGCAGGTGTGGAAGGCCAAGTTTGGAGATCTACATGGATCAGGTGAGATCTACTTGGAGTACATTGTGTACTTGGAGTATGGTGTGTACTCAGTCATGGAGTACATGGAGTACTTGTGAATTGGCAGTAGTGATACTGACTGGTGGTACTGGTAGTAGTGATATTGACTGGTTGGAGGTAAACACAAACTCTGTGTTTGAGTTGTGTGTTAGGACCGTAATAGAGAGAGTGAGCTCTTGAAGAGATTTACTATTTATTCCCTAGAGGTGTGGGAGCCCTAGAGGTGTGTAAGGAAGAAGACTATGGCATCTTCTTTATTGTATTTCCTTTCGAAAGAGTATTAATACAATTGGGTAGTGTCTCTCATATTTTGTGTTGTTTCTAAATTCTAGTTACTTATTACTTCTGGTTAAATTCTACATTTAGTTGCTTGTACACGATAATCAATTGTGCTTTTGGGTCCTAACAGTTGGTATCAGAGTAGTTTATTGTTCTAGATTCCTGATAAGTGGTATCAAAGCTAAGGTTGCAAGGAGCAGGTTTGTGTTTGATTACAGGTCACTCTCAGGGGTTTTTGATTGAGTGGGAGTATAGCAATGGTAGAATAAAGTAAGATAAGAATGGAGGAATTCAAAGGCATGAATGGTCAATTATGGTGTTATGGAAAGAAAGAGCAGGTAAAGAAATATTGTTGGTTGGTAGAAGATCAGCATGAAGGAACTGAAGAAGTAGATGTTGCAAGTGTTGTTGCATAGGATGCTCTAGTATGTTCCTTGGATAAAGTAGAATCTTGGTTTATAGATTTTGTTACCTCTTTCCATGCAGCCCCATATAGAGGGGTTGGTGAGCCTTGTCAAAGTATTGGCAAAAGGGAAGTGCGGTTGAAATTATAGATGACCAACACATGGGTGTTGAGGGAGGTCATGTAGGGCCCAATTTTGAAGATGAGGCTAATTTCTTTAGGAAGGTTGGGTGATGAGAGATGCACAGGAACTCTCATAGTGGATGTGTAATATCCCCTATTTCCCTTGAAATCTAAAATTGAATATTATTGAATTACTTATCTTTATTCATGCAAAATATCTTCAAATAGATAATTAAACCACAGTATAATCTCTTATTTATTCACTCAAATGATTACAATAGATGTCCTCTATCATGCATATAAAATAATATTAAAATATCGTCTTAATAACCTGAGTATTTTGCAAACTGGGAATAAAACCTGGATCTGGTACGTCTCAGCCTGCTATGTCAAAAAAATAGTCATCGATGTTGGTTATACTGCCACCATCAGTTTCCTGGTATTGTTAACCTACCGATGTTGGTGAGGGGATCGACTGATGTCAGTCTCTGCACTTTTCACTGAAGTGTACAGATTTGCATGGATCTATACAAACTTCATACGGCCACCAATATAGCACAACCTATTTACTGAACCCCTAATCTCAAGATATATGGCTCTACTATAGAAGATCTTTATCTGTGCAATATCTAAATCAAAACCCTGAATCAAAAACTAATAAAATAAATCCCTATAAATACCTATGATAACTTCTGTGTGAAGTTATCTCTCAACCTGGCAATAGATTAGCTGATATCTCATAGCCTCTGAATCACACACACTGAAAAGGGCATGCTCTTCAATGTAAATAGAATACTGGAACCCTTGGCTCAGTCTTCTCAAGAAAATCCTTAGCAAAATTTGTCATCAAAACAATAATCCATAATCTCATAATCATTTCAACTCCCTCCCATGAGAAACCCTTATACCCTCAAAAAAGTATGCTTACCCTAATTAGGGTTTCTTAATTTAAAATTAGGGTTTCTTAAATTAGAATTAGGGTTTCTTAATTAAAATTAGACCAAATAATTAATATTTGATTAAATCAATCAAATATTAATATCTCCCTTAATACATGTCAGATCCTCAAACCATCTGAAGCTAGTGAATCAGGGAGTGATTCTGCACATGACCATACCATAATAGGGATGCTCCACTGAGTGCTAGAAATCCCTATGTAATAGGATCTTAGGTAAATGTGTCTAAAAGAGCCCAAACAAAAGCCAACTAGACAAATTTTTCTAATCAAAGCCAAGCTAAGCTCCTCCATGCCCTCTATCCATCCTATCAGCCTATGAGGGTCGCATAATAGGCTAACCATCAACTCTAATGATGTCCACTAAAAAAGGGGACATGACAATCTGCCCCTCCTAAAATTGCTTGACCCCAAGCAATCTCAAAACAACAAACCAATCAATCCACTTAGATGCCAAATGTAGTCATGATCTATACTGATGATAATCAATGCAAGCTCCTACAATATCCTCTGAAATATAACCAAGAGGAATCCACAATCAAACTAGCGAATGCAACTCAACCAATCTCTAAAATCACAACTACCTTGGATGTGTCGATACTATAGGCTATGTAACTTGCTACTACCAATTCCTTCTACAAAATATGGTGCCAATCCATCCCATAATGGATGGTAAGAAAGTGGAGCCGATCTACACCTATGTGAAATCAACTCTTTTATCTTTGGGTTAAAAGAAAAATAATGAGCATACCCCACCGTATGATGCTGGTAGGAACCCCCAAACTCCACTATTGGCTCACCTTCACTGAGTTAGGAATCAACAGATGGCTCCAATCTCTGACTCCAAGTGGCTGTAGGCTAGATAGGATCTTATGCAATCTACTCAACAAACCCCACCTCAAAGTCCCTGTGAGGTAGCATAGTAGAAAGGATCACTATAATCTCCCCACCCAATCTACTAATAGCACTCGTACCTTAGATGAGAACACCTTTTGTCATTTTATGTGAGTCCAGATGAACACCTACACTATCCAAAAAATACTCCATGAATGATTTAGTGCAGTAAAAATTATACACATAAGCATCAACATACTCCCCCACACACCACAATTGATCCCTCTATAAAGGTGGCACAACTAACTATACCACACTGTCATCTATGTGAGAAGAATCAATATGGATACTCGACTCCACTGGTATCCCAAACACATCAGAACTAGGTACTCCTAAATCTTGAACATGTGTGTCAGCCCCAACAACATGTTCCTCAGCAACAACTACAGGAACATACTCACCGCCAACACTTAGTGTACTAACATCTGAGTACACCTCCACACTCTAAATGCAAGCATCATACTCATCCTCACTGTCTCCAATGATCTTGACTATGGATATCCTCAAGTCACCAGATACCACACCCTATGATTGTACAGACTCTGGAACACACTAAAGTCACTCTAACTTCATGGTCACCTCAGCTAAATGAAACTATGACTTCTTGAAAGCCAACTGTGTACTCTCAAGAATCTCAAAAGTCACCTTGAGCTATTGAGTAAGCTCACTCACCTTATCTTCCTTGACCAATAATGCATCATAAGCTCACTCAACTCTTGTGGCTGCATAAGATATATAATAGTGGTATCACTCTATAGACCAATATACCCAAACTACCCAACAGGATGGCAAAATTTAGCTTTGATACCACTGTAATATCCCCAACTGATAGGGACTGTAGAAAGACAAAAGCTCTGATACCACTGTAATATCCCCTGTTTCCCTTGAAATCTAAAACTGAATATTATTAAATTGCTTATCTTTATTCATGCAAAATATCTTTAAATAGATAACTAAACCATAGTATAATCTCTTATTTATTCACTCAGATGATTACAATAGATGTCCTCTATCATGCATATAAAATAATATAAAAATACGGTCTTAATAACCTGAGTATTCCACAAACTGGGAATAAAACCTGGATCTAGTATGTCTCAGCCTGTTGTGTCAAAAACACAATCACCGACATCGGTTATACTACCAACATCAGTTTCCTAGTGTCATTAACCTACCAATGTTGGTGAGGGGATCAGTCATTGTCAGTCGCTATCGGTCTCTGCCTACCGATGTCGGTCTCTGTGCTTTCTGCTAAAGCATACGGATTTGCATAGATCTGTATGGACTTTGTACGACTACCAATATAGCACAACCTATTTGTTGGACCCTTGATCTCAAGATATATGGCTCTAATATAGAAGATCTTTATCTATGTAATATCTGAATCAAAACCCTGAATCAAAAACCTAATAAAATAAATCCTTATAAATACCTGTGATAACTTCTGTGTGAAGTTATCTCTCAACCTGGCAATAGATTAGCTAATATCTCATAGCCTCTGAATCACACACACTAAAGAGGGCATGTTCTTCAATGTAGATAGAATATTGGAACCCTTGGCTCAGTCTTCTCAAGAAAATCCTTAGCAAAATTTGTCTTCAAAACAATAATCCATAATCTCATAATCATTTCAACTCCCTCCCATGAGAAACCCTTATACCCTCAAAAAAGTATGCTTTCCCTAATTAGGGTTTCTTAATTTAGAATTAGGGTTTCTTAAATTAGAATTAGGGTTTCTTAATTAAAATTAGACCAAATAATTAATATTTGATTAAATCAATCAAATATTAATATCTCCCTAAATACATGTCGGATCCTGAAACCATCTGAAGCTGGTAAATCAGGGAGTGATTCTGCACATGACCATACCATAATAGGGATGCTCTACTGAGTGCCAAAAATCCCTATATAATAAGAGCTCAGGTAAATGTGTCTAAAAGAGCTCGAATGAAAGCCAACTAGACAAATTTTGCTAATTGAAGCCAAGCCAAGCTCCTCCATGTCCCTCTATCCATCCTATCAACTTACGAGGGTCACATAATAGGCTAACCATCAACTCTGATGATGTCCACTAAAAAAGGGGACATGACAAATCACAACTCTCATCTAATGGTGTCACATTGTCCCAAGTACCAAAATAAGGATCCCAACATCCAATCCATGAATAGAAATCAACTGGTAACTCAAGTAAACTCCTCACCTAAAAAATGTGAACAATACCAACTGGCTGTATGCAGCTGTCTCCTGTACCCACTACAATCTCTAAATATGGAGTGTGAATATTAGACATATTCATATCAACATGTGACTCAAATGTAGAAGAAAGCTAAGTCCCTACCACATGTGCTAACTCCTAAACTAAACTCACCTCAAGACAAGGCTCGTCCACATGTCTCTCCTGTATTGGTACCATTGTGCACTCAACAGTGCACTCTCCCATATCATGTGGTATGAGTCTCTCCATTCGATGAAAAAACATATTTTTGATGTTGCTGCCCCATCACCAACATCAAAACAAACCTCCATGTCCTTGAGATGAAGAGTGACTTCCTCAAGGGAATGAAGCCACTTCATACCCAAGACTAAGTCTATATCCCCCATGTTCACCACATAATAATCAACCTTGAACTCATAGTTGTTCAAGCGCAATGGGAGGTCTCTAATCATCCACTCACACCTAAGAGTGTGACCATCATCTACCTTAACTCTAATGCCCTCAAAATCCTTGGTAGTGAGTCCACGCTTCTCCACAAATCTAGCATTTATAAAATTATGTGTGGCCCCTGTATCAAGAAGGGTGATGACCTTCTGTCCTGCCAAAACTCCACGGAGTCTAATTGAATCATCTAATTGAATGCTGGATAGGCATGCCTCCTATATGTGAAGCTCTTAATCTATGTCTGCCTTAGGCTCTGAAGCCTCTACCTCCTTAGAACTATCTTGCTATTTAGAATCTTTTGATTTTGAATCCTCATAATACGCCCACATCACATGATTTGCCTTGCCCTTAGGCCTCAAAGGACAATTGTGAATGGCATCATATGGACCTTTACAGTAGAAGCAAAGCTTTTTCTTGTGTAGATCATTATGAGCCTCTCAATCCAAAGGTGGTGCTACTAGATTGGCCTTTGAATCATTCTTAACACCTGATTTATCTTTGTTGAAATCTAATCCCTCTCTATCTCTGTTGGAGCACTTATGGTCCCTAGATGAAGAAGTACCTCTAGAGTTTAATTTAATAGATGGGTCTACCATCTCCATACTACGTGCCTTCTTCATAGCTTCCTATAATGAAGGAGGATCAAAGCCTTTGATCCAACCCCTCAAAGGTTCTATCAATCCCTCCATGAAGAGCACTACAAGTTGCCTCTCTAAAATGTCAAGAACCATGACTGATAACTTCTGGAAGTCACCAATGTAAGACTCTAGACTGCCACTCTAGCACAACTATGCCAACTCTCAAAAATAGGATTCCAAATCCCTCCTATCAAAATGCTCCACTAGTCTATCCACAAACTCCTGATAAGATGTGATTTGATCATGATGGAGTGTCACCATCCCATGGTGCCACCAATCATGACCTACTCCCTCAAGATGCAGTGTCACATATCTGATAGCATCTCTCTCAGCCATCGAATGCAATGTGAGAAATGTGTCTAGCTTACTAATCTAGGCTTGCATTGTGACCTTGCCACTACCGTCAAACATCGCTAGTGTGAGCCTGCTCATAGCATGCTTCAGATCATTATTTTGGTGTCTAGGTCTCCTGTCTTGTCTAACCAATCTGTAGTGCTCTCTCCTCTAATTAACAAAATGATCAAAGGACATCTTCTCCCAAACCTGAGGGGCTAATAAGTCCCACTCATCATTTGCAGCCATGAGATCATTTGTAAATAGGGAATCTTCTACCTCCTCCTCTGCTAGAACCTTTGGTTCCTCTTGAACAAACGTAGGATGTGTAGGTCTATCAGCTATTCTAGAGTGGGCTAGCTAGGGTCTTTGATTAACAATAAAACTCTTATTATCTCCTTGTTCCCCATTCTGTCTAACAGGTGGGTTCATCCTCCCTATCATAGTAGTAAGTTCTTGCAGTGCCTGTGTCATCTCACAATAGAATTCTCTGGTACCCTGATCATCATTATGTCAGTGGCCCCTGGGTGGGCTACCCTCACGTCTATCACTCATGATAATCGATTATTATTCTAACACCTGGGTACCTTTAAGCAAGGCTCTACTATGTGTGTTGTACTTGTGTGGTCTCAACTCTTGTGGCTGCATAAGATATGTAATAGTGGTATCACTTTATAGACCAATATACCCAAACTACCCAACAAGATGGTAGAATTTAGCTCTGATACCACTGTAATATCCCCAAATGATAGGGACTGTAGAAAGACAAAAGATCTGATACCACTGTAATATCCCCAACTAATAGGGACTGTAGAAAGATAAAAGCTCTGATACCACTATAATATCCCCTATTTCCATTGAAATTTGAAACTAAATATTATTGAATTGCTTATCTTTATTTGTGTAAAATATCTTCAAATAGATAACTAAACCATAGTATAATCTCTTATTTATTCACTTAGATGATTACAATAGATGTCCTCTATCATGCATATAAAAGAATATTAAAATACGGTCTTAATAACCTGAGTATTCCATAAACTAGGAATAAAACTTAGATCTGGTACGTCTTGGCCTGCTATGTCAAAAACACAACCATCGACATCGATTATACTACCACCATCAGTTTCCTGGTGTTGTTAACCTACTAACGTCGGTGAGGGGATTGGCCGATGTCAGTTGCTGTTGGTCTCTACTTGCCGATGTCAGTCTTTGTGCTTTTTGCTGAAGCGTATGGATTTGCACGGATTTTTACAGACTTTGTATAGCCACCAATATAGCACAACCTATTTGCTGGACCCCTGATCTCAAGATATATGGCTCTAATATAGAAGATCTTTATTTGTGCAATATCTGAATCAAAACCCTGAATCAAAAACCTAATAAAATAAATCCCTGTAAATACCTGTGATAACTTTATTCTGAAGTTATCTCTCAACCTGGCAATAGATCAGTTGATATCTCACAACCTCTAAATTACACACACTGAAGAGGGCACATTCTTCAATGCAGATAGAATATTGGAACCCTTGGTTTAGTCTTCTCAAGAAAATCCTTAGAAAAATTTATCTTTAAAACAATAATCCATAATCTCATAATCATTTCATCTCCCTCCCATGAGAAACCCTTATACCCTCAAAAAAGTATGCTTGCCTAATTAGGGTTTCTTAATTTAAAATTAGGGTTTCTTAAATTAGAATTAGGATTTCTTAATTAAAATTAGACCAAATAATTAATATTTGATTAAATCAATCAAATATTAATATCTCCCTCAATACATGTCAGATCCTCGAACCGTCTGAAGCTAGTGAATCAGGGAGTGATTCTGCACATGACCATACCATAACAAGATGCTTCAATGAGTGCCAAAAATCCCTATATAATAGAAGCTCAAGTAAATGTGTCTGAAAGAGCTTGAATGAAAGCCAACTAGACAAATTTTGCTAATCAAAGCCAAGCCAAGCTCTTCCATGACCCTCTATCCATCCTATCAGCCTACAAGGGTCGCATAATAGGCTAACCATAAACTCTAATGATGCCCACTAAAAAAGGGGACATGACAGGATGCACTTGAATTAGCTAGTGGTAAGAAAGTAGGTACTCTTTATCTACTTGCTTATATTACTGATTCTTCTTTTGTTGTAAAGACGTGGCTTTGTAGGCTTGGTCACATGAGTAAGAAGGAGATGCATGTTCTTAAGAGGAAGTTAGATGTGTTTGAAAAACTTAAGAACTAGAAAGCCTTGGTGTTCTTGGAGGAGATGATGGACAAAGATCAGTAGATGGGGCTAGATACTTCTAAGTAGGGCAGTTTAGGCATGGGTATGATTCAAAGAAAGCTCACATGTAAAAAGTCATCACTCATAGGAAAACATAGGTACCGACATCGATTAGGGGAAACTGGCATCGAATAGATAGGCACTGACATTGATCATGTGCAAATAGGAAAATTTGGTGGTGTCAGGCAAGTGGTGACCGATGTCAGTAGGATAACTAGTGTCAGTGACCAAGACAGTTGCATGGAATCAACGTCGATCAGATGCAGACTGTGTGGTGACTGAGGTTGGTCATTGGAAATTTTTTTGGGTAGATAACAAGCTGTCAAGCAGTCTCAGATGCCCTTGTGGAGGACTAAAAGGGTAAGTAAGCCTCAAATTTGTTATTTTCTCTTCTTTATACTCATTACTCACTGCAAAGTAAGAAGGATCCAGGAAATAGTGGGAGCATGGCATGAATTATTTAGAAAAGAACCAAATGGGAGATTTGGTAGAGTTGCCAGTCGAGATAAAAGTACTGAGAGATGAATGGATTCCTTGGTTAAAAAATAGAGAGAATGGACATGTGAGATAGAAGGCTAGGTCATATGGTCTTGAGGAAGCTGCAGGATAGTGGTACAGGTGTGACAGGTGTATGACAAAATAGGGCTTTAGTCAATGTCAATGTAACCATTGTGTTTGTCTTACTAGGGTGGATAATAGTCACGACATTATCTTATTACTATATGTGGATGATATGCTTGTTGCAGGTTCAAACATATAAGGTTTTACTAAGCTAAAGGTAAGGTTATTTCAGTGGTTTGACATGAAAAATTTGGGAGCAACAAAATTCTTTGGCATGAGTAATCTTAGAGACAGGGAAGATCACAAGTTGATGTTGTCACAAGATGATTGTGTGAAGGTAGTGCAGGATGCAGTACGGCAAGCACACCTATGGATGGACAATTCACATAATAGGGTCCCCAATCACATGATGAGGTTGAGTACATGTGTACTCCCTGTTGTTACCCTAGTAGTGGGAGTTGTCAATAGGTTTGTAGTCAATCTGAGAAGGAAGCACTAGAAAGCAGTTTAGTGGGTTCTCAGGTATCTGAGAGGAACCAGCAGTAGGGATTCTTGCTATGCAGGGTTAGGCACTTCAGATATGGTAGGTTACTTGGATGATAGGTGTTGCACCATAGGATGTGTGGTGGTTGGTCTTCAAGATTGAGCTTGAAGAGGGATACAAGATAGGAAACAAATTAGATGGTGTATAGGTACAGGTATAGTGCAACTATTTATCTTCAAGGGGGAGATTATTAGGTTGTGGAGCTAAAAGCTTTACTGATGCAGACATGGAGGAGGTTGTTGAGAGGTTGTTGAGTTGTAGAGCAACTAACATCAGTCTGATCAACTGATGTCGATTATATCTAGTGAGCAGAGAAATTGACATTAGTCAGTATCAGTTGACGTCAGTCATATCCAGGTAGATAGAGACTGACGTCAGTCACCTGTACGGTTCTAAAACTGCTAGTTGATGAATAGTTAGTTAATGAACCAGTTGTTTGCATGTTAAAAGGCTAATTTTAGTCTTGAGCTATGGATCTAATTATTGTAATTGGATGTCTAATTATTCTTTACATGGGATCTATATAATAGACTCATGGGCTGTATTGTAATTTGTGCTAGTTGAGTAAGAGCAAGGTTAGCTCCTTCAAAGGGAAGAGAGCAAGGTGTGTTCCTCCTACTTCTATAGGGGTGTCGAGTGTGTATGATCAGGTAGAGCTATAGGTTGTGCAAGTTTTGATAGAAGATCCATAGGGGTGCTAGTTTGGAAAATCAGAAGGGTTTTTCATGTGTGTATGATCTTGGTCGGTAGGTGTGCAAGGCCAATTTTGGAGATCTACATGGTAAGTAAGATCAGTTGATCTACAAGTGTGTGTGTGTGTGTGAGATCTAGGTTTACAGATGTGTAGAACTAGGGTGATTTGGAGGTGGTTAAGATCAGGGAGGTTAGCAACATAAAAGCTAGTAAGATCAAGTGAGATCTACTTGGAGTACAGTGTGTACTCGGTCATGGAGTATGTGGAGTACTTGTGAACTGGCAATAGTGATACTGACTAGTGGTACTGGCAGTAGTGATACTGACTAGTTGGAGGTGAACACCAACTCTGTGTTTGAGTTGTGTGTTGGGACCATAATAGAGAGAGTGAGCTCTTTAAGAGATTTACTGTTTATGCCCTAGAGGTGTGGGAGCCCTAGAGGTGTGTAAGGAAGAAGACTGTGGCATCTTCTTTGTTGTATTTCCTTTTGGAAGAGTATTAATACAATTGGGTATTGTCTCTCATATTCTGTGTTGTTTCTAAATTCTAGTTAATTGTTACTTCTGGTTAAATTCTGCATTTAGTTCCTTGTACATGGTAATCAATTGTGCTTCTAGGTCCTAATAGTTGGTATCAGAGCAGTTTATTGTTCTAGATTCCTGACAAGTGGTATCAGAGCTAAGGTTACGAGGAGCAGGTTTGTGTTTGATTACAGGTCACTCTCAGGGATTTCTAATTGAGTGGGAGTATATCAATGGCAAAAGAAAGTAAGCTAAGAATGGAGGAATTCAAAGGCATGAATGGTCAATTACGGTGTTATGGAAAGAAAGAGCAGGTAAAGAAATATTGTTGGTTGGTAGAAGATCAGCATGAAGGAACTGAAGAAGCAGATGTTCCAAGTGTTGTTACACAAGATGCTCTGGTATGTTCCTTGGATAAAGTAGAATCTTGGTTTATAGATTCTATTGCCTCTTTCTATGCAGCCCCATATAGAGGGGTTAGTGAGCCTTGTCAAAGTATTGGCAAAGGGGAAGTGTGGCTAAAATTGTAGATGACCAACACATGGGTGTTGAGGGAGGTCATGCAGGGCCTAGTTTTGAAGATGAGGCTAATTTCTTCAGGAAGGTTGGGTGATGAGAGATGCACAAGAACTCTCACAGCGGATGCACTTGAATTAGCTAGTGGTAAGAAAATAGGTACTCTTTATCTACTTGCTTATATTAATGATTCTTCTTCTATTGCAAAGACATGGGTTTGTAGGCTTGGTCACATGAGCAAGAAGGAGATGCATGTTCTTAAGAGGAAGTCAGATGTGTTTGAAAAACTTAAGAACTAGAAAGTCTTAGTGTTCTTAGAGGAGATGATGGATAGAGATCAGTGGATGGAGCTGGATACTTCTAAGCAAGGCAGTTTGGACATGGGTATGATTCAAAGAAAGCTCATGGGTAAAAAGTCATCACTCACAAGAAAACATAGGTACTGATGTCGATTAGGGGAAACTGGCATCAAACAGATAGGCACCGACATCGATCATGTGTAGATAGGCAAAGTCAGTGGTGTCGGGCAAGTGGTGATCGACATCAGTAGGATAACCAGCGTTGGTGACCAGGACAGTCACATGAAACTGATGTTGGTTAGATGCAGACTGTGTGGTGACCGAGGTCAGTCACTAAAATAGATTTTGGGTAGATAGTAAGCTGTCAAGGAGTCTTAAATGCCCATGTGGAGGACTGAAAGGGTAAGTAAGCCTCAAATTTGTTATTCCTCTTCTTTATACTTGTTGCTCACTATAAAGTAGGAAGGATCCAGGAAATAGTGGGAGCATGGCATGAATTCTTTGGAGAAGAACCAAATGGGAGATTTGGTAGAGTTTCTAGCTAGGATAAAAGCACTGAGAGACAAATGGATTCCTTGGTTAAAGAATAGAGAGAATGGACATGTGAGACAGAAGGCCAGGTCATATGGTCTTGAGGAAGCTGCAGGATAGTGGTACAAGTGTGACAGGTGTATGACAAAGCAGGGCTTTAGTCAATGTCAGTGTAACCATTATGTTTGTCTTACCAGGGTGAATAATGGTCGTGACATTATCCTATTACTGTATGTGGATGATATGAATGTTGCAGGTTTAGACATACAGGGTTTTACTGAGCTAAAGGTAAGGTTAGTTTAGTGGTTTTCTATGAAGAATTTGGGAGTAGGGAAATTCTTTGGCATGAGTAATCCTAGAGACAGGGAAAATCACAAGTTGATGTTGTCACAAGATGATTGTGTGAAGGTAGTGCAGGATGCAGTACAACAAGTGCACTTATGGATGGATAGTTCACAGAACAAGGTCCCCAATCACATGATGAGGTTGAGTACATGTGTACTCCCTGATGTTGCCCCAGTAGTTGGAGTTGTCAGTAGGTTTGTAGTCAATCTGAGAAAGAAACACTGGAAAGCAGTTTAGTGGGTTCTCAGGTATCTAAGAGGGACCATTAGCAGGGATTCTTGCTATGCAGGGTCAGGCACTTTGGATATGGTAGGTTACATGGATGATAGGTGTTACACCATAGGATGTGTGGTGGTTGGTCTTCAAGATTGAGCTTGAAGAGGGATATAAGCCAAGAAATAGATTAGACAATGTACAAGTATAGGTACAGTGCAATTGTTTATCTCTAAGTGGGAGATTGTTAGGTTGTGGAGCTAAAAGCTTCACTAATGCAGACATGGAGGAGGTTGTTGAGAGATTGTTGAGTTGTAGAGCAACCGACATTTGTCTAATCAACTGACGTCGATTATATCCAGTGAGCAGAGAAACTGACATCAGTCAGTATCAGCCAATGTCGGTCACTATCAGAGTAGTTTATTGTTTTAGATTCTTGACAAGTGGTATCAGAGCTAAGGTTGTAGAGAGTAGGTTTGTGTTTGATTATAGGTCACTCTCAAGGGTTTTTTATTGAGTGGGAGTATAGCAATGGTAGAACAAAATAAGCTAAGAATGGAGGAATTCAAAGGCACAAATGGTCAATTATGGTGTTATGGAAAGAAAGAGTAGGTAAAGAAATATTGTTGGTTGGTATAAGATCAGCATGAAAGAATTGAAGAAGTAGTTGTTGCAGGTGTTGTTACACAAGATGACTTGGTATGTTCCTTAAATAAAGTAGAATCTTGGTTTATATATTCTATTTCCTCTTTCCATGCAACCCCATATAGAGGGGTTGGTGAGCCTTGTCAAAGTATTGGCAAAGGGGAAGTGCGGCTGAAATTGCAAATGACTAACACATGGGTGTTGAGGGAGGTTATGCAAGGCCCAGTTCTGAAGATGAGGCTAATTTCTTAAGGAAGGTTGGGTGATGAGAGATGTAGAGGAACTCTCACAGTGGATGCACTTGAATTAGCTGGTGGTAAGAAAGTAGGTACTATTTATATACTTGCTTATATTACTGATTCTTCTTTTGTTGCAAATATGTGGCTTTGTAGGCTTGGTCACATGAGCAAGAAGGAGATGCATGTTCTTAAGAGGAAGTTAGATGTGTTTGACAAACTTAAGAATTGGAAAGCCTTGGTGTTCTTGGAGGAGATGATGGATAGAGATTAGTGGATGGGGCTAGATACTTCTGAGCAGGGCAGTTTGGACATGGGTATGATTCAAAGAAAGCTCGCAGGTAAAAAGTCATCACTCAAAGGAAAACATAGGTACTGACATCAGTTAGGGGAAATCAGCATCGAATAGACAGGCACCAATGTTGGTCATGTGTAGACAGGCAAAGTTAGTGGTGTCGGGCATGTGGCGACTGACATTGGTAGGATAACTAGCGTCAGCGACCAGGACAATCGCATGGAACTGACGTCAGTCAGATGTAGACTATGTGGTGACCAAGGTTGGTCACTGGAATAGATTTTGGGTGGATAGCAAGCTATCATGGAGTCTCAAATGCCCATGTGGAGGACTGAAAGGGTAAGTAAGCCTCAAATTCATTATTCCTCTTCTTTATACTCATTACTCATTACAAAGTAGGAAGGATCCAAAAAATAGTGGGAGCATGGCATGAATTCTTTGGATAAGAACCAAATGGGAGATTTGGTAGAGTTGTTAGTTGGGATAAAAGCACTTAGAGATGAATGGATTCCTTGGTTAAAGAATAAAGAGAATGGACATGTGAGATGGAAGGCCAGGTCATATGGTCTTGAGGAAGCTGTAGGACAGTGGTACAGGTGTGACAATTGTATGACAAAGTAGGGCTTTAGTTAATGTCAGTGTAACCATTGTGTTTGTCTTACCAAGGTGGATAATGGTCGCGACATTATCCCGTTACTATATGTGGATGGTATGCTTGTTGCAGGTTCAGACATACAAGATTTTACTGAGCTAAAGGTAAGGTTAGTTTAGTGGTGTGCCATGAAGAATTTGGGAGCAGTGAAATTCTTTGGCATGAGTAATCCTAGAGATAGGGAAGATCACAAGCTGATGTTGTCATAGGATGATTGTGTGAAGGTAGTGCAGGATGCAGTACGGCAAACACACCTATGGATGAACAGTTCACATAACAGGGTCCCCAATCACATGATGAGGTTGAGTACATGTGTACTCCCTGATGTTGCCCCAGTAGTGGGAATTGTTAGCAAGTTTGTAGTCAATCTAAGAAGGAAGCACTGGAAAGTGGTTCAGTGGGTTCTCAGGTATCTGAGAGGGACCAACAGTAGGGATTCTTGCTATGAAGGGTCAGGCACATCGGATATGGTAGGTTACTTAGATGATAGGTGTTGCACCATAGGATGTGTAGTGGTTGGTCTTCAAGATTGAGCTTGAAGAGGGATACAAGCTAGAAAAAAAATTAGATGGTGTATAGGTATTGGTATAGTGTAGCTATTTATCTCCAAGTGGGAGATTGTTAGGTTGTGGAGCTAAAAGCTTCACTGATGCAGACATGGAGGAGGTTGTTGAGAGGTTGCTGAGTTCTAGAGC
This sequence comes from Torreya grandis, assembly GCA_037957365.1. Classification (NCBI taxonomy): domain Eukaryota; kingdom Viridiplantae; phylum Streptophyta; class Pinopsida; order Cupressales; family Taxaceae; genus Torreya; species Torreya grandis. The sequence goes on from JARHVA010007866.1 coordinate 302,212, forward strand.
AACTGATGTTAGTCTGATCAACTGATGTTGGTCATATCTAGTGAGCAGAGAAACCAACATCAGTTAGTATCGGCTGACATCAGTCATCTCCAGCCAGATAGGGACTGACGCTGGTCGCCTATGCAGTTCCAAAACTGCTAGTTAACGAATAGTTAGTTAACAAACTGGTTGTTTGCATGTTAAAAGGCTAATTTTAGTCTTAAGCTATGGATCTAATTATTGTAATTAGATGTCTAATTATTTTTTGCATGAGATATATAATAGACTCATGGGCTGTATTGTAATGTGTGCTAGTTGAGTAAGAGCAAGGTTAGCTCCTTCAGAGTGAAGAGAGCAAGGTGTGTTCCTCCTAGTTCCATAGAGGTGCCAAGTGTGTATGATCAGGTAGAGCTATAGGTTGTGTAAGTTCTGATAGAAGATCCACAAGGGTGCTAGTTTTGAGAATCAGAAGGGTTCTTCATGTGTGTATGATCTTGGTCGGTAGGTGTGCAAGGCCAGGTTAGGAGATCTACATGTGTAAGTAAGGTCGGTTGGTCTATAAGTGTGTGTGTGTGTGTGTGTGTGTGTGTGTGTGTGTGTGTGTGTGTGTGTGTGTGTGTGTGCATGCGATATCTAGGTTTGTAGGTGTGTAAAACCAAGGTGATTTTTAGGTGTGTAAGATTAGGGAGGTTAGCAACATAATAGGTAGCAAGATCAGGGGAGATCTACTTGGAGTATGTTGTGTACTTGGATTACGATGTGTACTCAGTCATGGAGTACTTGTGTATTGGTAGTAGTGATACTGACTGGTGGGAGGTGAACACCAACTCTATGTTTGAGTTGTGTGTTGGGACCATAGTTGAGAGAGTGAGCTCTTGAAGAGATTTACTATTTATGCCCTAGAGGTGTGGGAGCCCTAGAGGTGTGTAAGGAAGAAGACTGTGGCATCTTCTTTGTTGTATTTCCTTCTAGAAGATTATTAATACAATTGGGTATTGTCTCTCATATTCTGTGTTATTTTTGAATTCTAGTTACTTGTTACTTCTGGTTAATTCTGCATATTTAGTTGCTTGGTAATCAATTGTGCTTCTAGGTCCTAAAGAGCCCATAGGCTTGACACATGGCATAATCACATTCAATATGTGACTAACATAGAATATAGAGCTTAGGAATCCCATGAGGGTGACAAATGGCATAACTCTGAGGCTCAATACAAAGATGACCAATAATAGGCAAGGTCTTGGATCATGATAAATGACCCATGTTGATCCATGGGTAGTGATCTAATGGCACAAAATAAAAGGAATTTTTTTAAAAACAACATCTAGTTCTTTAAAGACATTTATGAAAGATTCCACAAAAGTGCCAGATAGATGCCAAATAAGTGCCATGCAAACACAGAGTGACAAAATAAAGATCTTGTGTGCTAAAAAATATAAATGTATAAAGGCAAGAATCAAGTCTAGTCTATGGTAGACAATGGAAGGATCCTAGACATGATATTTAATGTAGGTGAAAGGATCACTGAGGCTATGAACATCCTTCAACAGTAAGGGGATTCATCAACACAGGGCCCACTAGCCAGTTAGTTAATATTCCACTTTGGTGAAGCATTGTAACATTCTAAAAATGGAATATTTTTCATAAAGGCATATGATATTTTGTTATCATATTTGCCTCTAGGTTAGGCTACTTTTGAAAAGCAAGTGTATTCTAGAACTTGGTAGAAAAAGGACAGTAATCCTTACTTCTTGTACATTTATATCTTGAAGTTGACTAGTATACTTCCTTGTCCTTCTATAAAAGGAAATACTACCATTTTTTAATAGGAAAGGGTGTTATTAGAGACGAAGTTACTTTGTAAACTTGGAGTAAGTAATATAAGCAAGGAATTATGCAAAGATTGTCCAGTATTTATCTATTTGTTTATTATCATGGCTTCTCTCTCATTTACTTATTCTATTTTCAAGATTTGAATGGTTCTTATCTTTTCTTGGTGTGAACTTATGATTGTAGAGTTGTTAACTTGTTCCAATGCTAGGTTGACTGAAATTTCCTAGGTTCATTTCATTTTCTTTCTCTTCTTGCATTTGGGCCAATGTTATTTGCTTGTAGGAGTAAATATCTAAAGTGAGCCTAGTTCCTATCTACATCTTTCCATACCTTCCTTAGAAGTTTGACTAATGTGTGATGTGATTTGGATTAAGTTGTTTCACTTCACATGTTGGTTTTAAGTGCATGCCTGGATGAAATTTGAACTTTGTCATGATGTTTGGAATGAAGATCAATAATATTTATTTTTTCCCTACCCTTTCTTTTATTATTTTTTTACCTAGATCACCTTAGTTTATTTGGAAATTGTAAATATCCATCCTAAATTAATGATTAATTTAGTTCTTGATCATAATTCACTATTCTTTTCATATTTACTACATATTTTACATAGATCTATTGTTTGGCCATTGTGGCTCCCAACCACAAACTAATATAAATATTTTGAAATAGTCACTTATTCTACCTCTATTCCACCAACAAGCAATAGGATTACCATAACCTATAACTCATGCATTGGATTCTTATGAATTTTGAAATGAGAAGTGTTTATTAACACTCTAGGCACCTATGGTACATATTTAGGTATAAACACATTCCTTTAAAGTCTATCTTCCCTTCTAAATCTCACACTAGTTCTTCTTCTAAATCCCATTAGAAATTCTTAGAAGAGCTTAAATCCATGCCTTACAATATTCTTCTTATGGAGTTATTTCTCACCTCTCCTTATCAATTCAAGTTCCTCGTATAATAATTATAATAAATTGAAGACCCATCTTCTATAGAAGAATAACCACCCTCTCATGAGCCTCAAACTACCAACATGCATACCATTGAATCCATCTATCCTTCTTCTAAACCTTTCACTGAAATCCTTGAATAAGACAAGATTAAAAATGAGATCCTCTTTCATGTTGATGATACACCCCTATTAATTAAAATAACCATTCATACCACCCTTATTCATAAAGTTTTAGTTGATGAAGGGTCTAGTATTAATGTGACATCTTTGTGGCTCATCCAACAACTTGGCTATAATAAGGATCATCTCAAGCAAACCTACCTAACCTATCATGGATTTGATAAAACTAATCAAAATTCACTTGGTTGTATTTTAATTCCCCTTAACATTTATCCTAATACTATTTAAACTAAGCTCATGGTCTTTAATTTACCCCTATCTTAAAACATACTCCTAAGACAATCATGGACTCATAGAATGAGGGTTTTTTCCTCCTCTGATATCTAATGCATCAAATTCCTACATAATGATAAAAGGTATAAACATAAGGCTGATCCCAACCCTTGGAATATTTAAATTCCTAATCCTAAATATCAATATTGCATTCCTACCATTTCAACAATCAATGATGCTCCCTTACCTAAATTCATCAGCATCTACCCATACTTAATACCACTCTTGTTGATTTAGATGATGATGAACCTAATGATTTACAACACTACTAGGCTACCTCTTTACATATCATAGTGGTTTCTTCCCTTTTTATTTCCTCGTGATCACACGATCCCTCTCATTGATGATATCACTAATTTCCCCCTCCATGTAATGTTCATGATGCCTCTTACCCAGAAGTTTCCTTCACATGCAATGATTATGGGGTGGCTAAATTATTCCCAAATCCTTTAATCACATCTCTATGTAAATTTAGTGATATGGGTAATTCCATTTTTGAAACTCCTCTTGAATCTTAAGAATGTACAATTTATCTAACCTATAATGATAACTACAAGATGATCCAAGCTCAATCCCATGACTTGGATGTTCAACATTATCAAAAAAGTTTATCCCAAATACATGCTTTCAATAATGATTTTAATACCATTTCTACTATCTCTAACTTAACTCCCAAGGTTCATCTACCTGCTATTAATTCTCCACTTATTAATACTCTTTGTGTGGTAGAACAAGTCCTACCTTCTAAACCTCCAAGAATTCCTACCACTTCTCTACCACTTATAAATTCAATCCTTGCATCCAATTCTTCCCTCATAAGTGAAGTTATTATAGACCAACCCAATCTACACCCTACCATCCATAATGTAATGTCCAAGATAATGCCGCCAAAAAATTATTCATAAAACTATGCAAAAGAAAATTTGTGATACCTGAACAAATTAGCATTATCATCTATATCTTGCTCTTTGTGCCTATTGCACTAGCATATGCACTACCACTAAGGTAATGCCATTTTCTCTAGTTTATGGTTCTGAATTAGTCATAATATTATAAGGTGAGCTTCACTCTCTCCATATATCTCTTCATAGTATCATACTTGATGAATAAATATGTGAATCTCAACTTCATACTCTTTATCTCCTTGATGAACACCATTGTTTTGCCTTACAACATAATTTCCAATATAAGGCCTGTATTGTTAAATAACATAACAAAAGAGTTAAAGTTCACACTTTTAATCTTTGTGATATTGTCATTAAATTAGACTACACTCATGACAAATAAGGTAAATATGCCTTAAAATGGTGGATCTCCTATTTAGTTAAAGACATTTTTGGTTCAAGCACCTATTGCCTTCAAATTAATGAAGGCCATATCTTCAAAGATCCCAGTAATGCATAATTATTGAAGAAGTATTTTTCCTAAATTATTCCCTTATTCTCATACTTATTATATGTTATCCATCTAAAACTTTCTTTTTAGGACACTGACACAGGTCTCACCCTCTGTAGTAGTTCTTTCTTTTCACAAACTTTAGTTCTTCATTTTAGTCTTTTGGTTTCCCCTTTTTTTTCATGAGTTGAATTGTAAAACTATGGTTAGGACCCAGTATTCATCATGATCTATCTCATTTTTTTAATTAATTTACAATATTTTTTAGCACCCCTTAGGTTTCTAGTTTATGAGTTATAGAGTAAGACCATGGATAACACCTGTCCTTCCTAAAAAATACCATCTCTATCTTATTTAATCCTTACATGCTTTGTACACCCTCGTGGGTTTATATTTTATGAGTTTTAGTGTAGGATCATGGATAAGACTTGGCCTTTCTCATAAAACTACCATCTTAATTTAGTTTTCTTCATCTAGATTTTTTATAATGGTTACAAGTTTTTTATCCCTTATTCTCATCTTTGGATTTTGTTTCTTTTATAGATAAACTCTGTACAACACACTATGTTAGCATGTTTTCCTACACTTCCCTAATTTTTATGATAAGTAATCACACTCTACTACCATTGTATCCCTTTTTCATCCTTTATCACATTTTTTCAATTTTAAGTAATTCAAATTATTCCATGTTTTATTTCACTTCACTTCCTTTCCTTTCACTCCACATTGGATAAAACAAGGTCAAAATCAAGATAGAACTTTTATTTCACCTGAATTAACAATGAATCTTAGACACTATGCTCTCTAATTTATCTCTCTTAGAAACCAAGTCCCAAGTATTCAAATGAAATTCATCTTTAGTACCCATGTTTGGTTTTCTAAATTTGTATGGAGGAGGAATAGAAAAATCCATCAAAAAAGTTAAAATCCAAATCATTTAAAATAGAAGGCAATGATATCCAAAAGGAAACATACAAAATTCAAAATTCAAAATCACACCAAAAGATGTGATTACAAGAACATATCCTATTTCTAATTAAAGCTCAAACTCCATAATTGGCCTCATGATAGAGATGAGGTCCATTGGGGTACAATAGCCCAGTATATTGGAATAGGATAATTCAACAAACTCTATGGTGATACTTACTTTCTCATGTAAGTACCCAATATTAATATTAGATTAATAGCTCTATAAGAGTTCTTGAGGAATGAGGAACACATTATGGGAAGGTATGTCCATTTTAATTTTCATGCATATCACCTTCATGGGATGATCTATATACTTAATTTGTTGACCGAAGATTTGTGTGGCTAAGAGAAGTTCTTTAGAGTCCTTAAGGTTGAGAGTCCTCTTATTTTGAGAAACCTAATTTGAGTGTCTTGACTTTGATAAAGAGTTCCTCTACCTAATTTTTCCTTCACTCCCCCCTCCACCCATTTCATTTCACCCCTTGATAGGAAAAGTGTGATTCTCAATCTATTTTCCCACTTTTATATTCCCTCTTATTCACATCTTACAAACATGTTAGCACTACTTTTTTTCAATTTTATCTATATTTAGAACAAAATAACATGTTTTGAGTGACTAGGGATCATTTTATTTAGACCATGGATTTACATTTATAGACTTTTTTAATTTATTTTAACATTTGTTATTGTTGTACTACCCTTTTTGTAGACACTTGAGTCTATTTATACTTTCATGTCCTTTTTTCCATGGATGATGGAGTAAGGATTGTTCCTACTCACTCACTAATGTTGTTTTACCACTTTTTTGATATCCCATATTTGTTTAAGGATTATTAATATTTTCACATTTATCTTTGATTAGCATTACTTTTTGACATGTATCCTTGGTTTGACTTGGTGAGTTTGCCTTTGTTACTTAAAGTTTACTTGTTTGAATTTTTTAGTCTTTAGTAGCCTTATATTTTTAGTTACCCAATTTACTATAAATTTTGACTCGGTCATTTAGTCTAACATAGCACTTATCACCTTAGCTTGCCAAATTTCCAAGTATGTCCCATCCACAGAATAAATTATCTTAGATCTCCTACAGTTGTTTATTTTTTCTTTTTAGTTTTATATCCTTAGGTTTATCAAAAGCTATCTCTACACCTTTCATGATCAAAACTACAAACATAATAGACAACCATAAAACAATAAAGGTAAGTCAAGGTATGCATACAGTACTTTTATGTTTCAACTATTTCCCTTTCAATCATTTAAATTTTAGTTATTTTTGCCTTAAAATACTAAAAACATTTTTTCAGCTTCTACATTGTGTGTTGCTATGTTCTATATCAAAACACCATCCCTTATTGTAGTTGAGTGACACATGATGAACTTTGAGTAGAGAATATGTATACACATAAAATTTTCAAACTTTAGAAATTATTGATGCTTTCTATCTTACAAAAACTCATCGAGTCTCAATCTCTTTGAATATATGCCTTAAAGGGTGCATTGGGAAAGGGGTGGGTAGACCATTGGTGCTCCATAGAATTATTTTCCCTTACTTCTAATTGATATGTATGCAACATTCTCCTAAGAACATTTCCCTAAACTTGGCCTACTCTTTTGCACCTTCTTCTAGTGATTTGCCACCTTCATTATCTATTCCCTAACCTAAAATCCCTTTTGATGCTTTACGTTACATTATCAACCCCATAAACCTTATACTTTAACTGATAAAAATAATTTAAGTTCTAGGTCAACCCCTTAGTGCCCTAGACCAAGACCTAATTTGTTTTTTAATAACAATAAAAGGTCAATTGGGTTAACCTTTTGGCCTAAACTTTTGGTAGGACTAGAGTTAGATCCACCTATATAAACACATCTATTTTACCATTATTAGAGAGATAAAAAGAGTTAATTATTCATTTACACTTCTTTATAATCTACTCTTCTATTATTCTACTTGAGGAATCTTAGCTTAGGGTTTATACTTAGATAAGAATCTTGTCTTGTGGAAAAGTTTTGGATGCTTTGGCCTTTCTTAGTGATTATTTCAAACCACAATAACCTCTTGAAAAACACTTTTGCCCAATGGAGAGATTAAATATCGATGGGTTTATCTTCAAGGTAAGTATTTCTATCTTTGCTCCTCTTTTTATTAGATAAAAATAGCATAAGTAATGGATTTTGAATATATTGCTCTCTCCATGCATTAAGGTTTTACCTATACATAGCTTAAATAGGATTATCTTATGCATGTTTACTTTTATTCTTTACTAAACCCCAATTTGTGCCATAATATTTAGTGAACACTAGAATAGACTTTATTTTATTTATTATTAGTTTAGTAAATATAAAAAACATAGGACCTATTTAGGGTTATTACATAGTTTTTCTTGACCAGAGGCTTTAGAACCCTCCCTAGTGATATTATTATGGTAAGATATCCCTTGGATAGGTATACCAGATCCATTTGGTCATGACCCCAAATATATAAAGTATTCACAATTATAAGTTTAAGTAGGATTTATCTTCTCCAATCTAGGATTTATTTATAGATCTATTGCATTTCCCATTGCATATATCCAACACTTGTGACCTCAAGACCATTCTTTATATTATGGGAGGTGCATAAGGGGTGGATAAAATGTTAGTGGAGGAATAGGATGAGATGGAGGGGAGATGTACAAAGTATAAGGAGTGAATAAGGAAAGTATTAGAGGTAGAGGGGGTATAAGATAAAAAAGAGGGAGAATAAAAGGTGATGCCCAAGGGAACATTTACGTTAGCCACTATTCATGAGTTAGGTTAACTTGAGGTAGATTTTCCCATAGGAACATGTCATTAAAAATTAGGGAAGAGATGGGATGGTTGAAGGTGAGTCTCATGGATCTTTAGGTAATAGAAAGAGGGAGTCAATGAGATAGATGCCAAGATGATGTGAATGGGGTTAGAGGAGTTGTTGAGGCCTATGGGGGAGATTTAATTAGAGTAGAAGGCCTTTAGATTGGGTTTAGAGTATGATTTACTTTTTTACTTATTCTTTAACCTCTTACCTAGGTTGGTTTCAAATGATATAGTAGATGGTTTGATTGGGATAATAGGAGTTGTAGGGGTTGATGGTGGAGGACTCAGAGCTACAGAGGGTACAACTAACATGAATAGAGTAGGCACTAAGAGGGTCTTTGCTTAAGTGGTATAATCCTAAAATTTGTAGTCACACCTGATGCTAAAGTCATACCCAAGGGAGGCACCAAAAGGATTCTAAGATGTGATATGGAGGGGTAAAAATGTAATGAAGAGGTAAGGAAACTTAGGATGACCAAGGCCAAAGGTACTTGGGAAATGTATAAAGGGGAAGTAATGAAGAATAGAGGAGGCACCATTTGGGGGATTTATGGAGGTATAGTAGAAATGATGAGCATTGGAATTGAGAGTTAAAAGGTAATGAGAATGAGGGGTATAAAGGAAATTGGAGGATATGGAGGTATGAGAGGGTGAGCCTATATGGTTTCATATTGGGATTCTCACTTTGATCCCACTCTTGGGATACCTACCACATCAAAATTTAGGGTTTGTGTGACCTGAGGTTGAGGTGTTGTAAGCTAAATGGACTATGCATGGGCTACCTAGAATAAATTAGATTGGGTCTAGATATGTCATAACCTAGTTACTAGATCCATAACAGGAGGTATAATAAGATCTATAGTGCTAGGAGTGACTAGATAAGGTATAGGAGGAGCTAAGGCATGAGGGGTAGGATCTAGTAGAGGAGGTTGAATGTAAGAAGGAGAAGGAGGTAGAAATCCTTGAAGTATCCTCTAGGAAATTGCTAGAGCTATCAGATTTGGGTCTTCCTTAGATCGAGTAGGATTTCGAGGAGGCATAGAAGGTCCCACTTGAGCCTTATTTTCTTTATTATTATTTTTGTCCGCTATCTAGGATAACACCTCATAGTCATTAGTGACATTCATATAAGTCTCATAATCATTTTTGGCCTAATGACCATAATTGATATTGAGGTGGGTTAAGTACCATGCCAAGTGAGTTGAATTATCCCTTTAGGGTCCCATTTTTAGATCCTTCACTTTGCAAGGGAAAATGAGTATCACTTGGCCACCATCTTTCAAATTGAAGGGAAGGTCTTGTAGACATTATGCCTTATTATGATCGGGAGTTTTATGCATGCCTTTTGTTGATGATATATACAAAACTTGAAGATGCCTTCCACCAATTAATTCAAAATATCATATTCTTGTAGGTGGTTTATAATGTAATATGGTAAGTGGAGGGGGTACTTTAAGAAGCCTACTATCTATATCATAGTGTCATCCTTGAAAATCTAGTATTCTATAATGTCTATGATGTAATAATTGATTACATTTGAGAGTTAGGGCATTAGAGCCTCATTAATGGCTTGATATACCACTAACTATAAATTCTCACATATGTCTCAGATTTGATGGTAGAACTAGTGGCCATACAACTTTTAAAATACTACATGGACCACTGAACCCCTAGGAACCCACATAAGAAAATCCAAAGGCTTGAAAGAGAGCATCCCATAGACTACATCTAATAGGAATCTCATCATGTACAAATTACCCCTAGCTCAAGCATTTATGATGGCATTAACCAACTTGAAGTTTATTAATAATCCCATGTTTAGGACCTTTGAGTGCATAAGGATCATGTTTAGGTAGTCCTAGCCCCTAAATAATTGGCTTAATAGGATCATGCCTACCTATAACTTCTCTCAAAATATAATAACTATTAATGCATTTATATACTCCTTTTTAACCCATTTATAGTCTTGGTTCTCAACCTAGTTGTGGAGGACCTCATATATCTAGCAGGTCCCCATCTAGACTATTAAAACCACTATATCATTAGAAAGTGTATTATGGGAGGGATTATTATGAATTTAATATGATCCTAGAGATATCCAAAATCTAGTGCCAAGAGTTAGGTGAGCATACCTAGTCATGGACTCCATCTTACACATGCATGGAATTATGAAATACGTTTCTCAATAGATTAGCATAGTGGAATGCATCTAGTTTGGTCATGGATATGTGGATCCTACATTTCTTTTAGGTTATAAGGTCATCATCATACTCTACCTATTGGTCATCATATGAGCCTAAATCCATGGGCATTTGATCAACCACTTTAAATAGATCATTATAGTGTTTGAATTTGGTTAAGCTATCCTAAAATGTGGTATCCTTATATTTATGTTTAGCCTTTGGGTTTGAGGATGATGCATCCATTGTAGTAGGAAAAAAGGGTAATTTGGAATATCTAGGTGTATAAGGCACAATATATAGGGGTGATTTGTGTAAATTTCAAATTAATGAGTTAGAGATTTATTTGAAGGTAGCAATGGTAATTATTGACCAAATTTGACCCTATAGGTCAAATTGGAACCCTTATACACAAAAAATTGACTTTAAAGGTTTATAAATGGTATAATATTGTCATAATATGTATTATAGGTCATTTGATGCCATTTTAGGTCTTATTATCCTTGGTCATTAGTCTTATTAGTCAATATATCCTTTTGAGGTCATTAATAGATCATTAAATGAGTTGTATGGACTCTTTTAGAAGTGTGAATGTGTAAAAAGGGTGATTTAATGTTAAGTGTGTCCTATTATGCCTTAATCAACTATTCATAACTAAAAATTGGTAGGTTATTTAGAATAAAGGGTAGTTTTCTTAGAAAAGGGAAGAGTTTGGCACTTGTATGACCCATAAGGGAGTGTGACATGTGGGATAATGTAATGATATGACTCTTAAAATTTATTAGATAAATTTCCATGCTTAAAGTAATATTTAAGTGTCAAAATTGAGCTAAAACCATTCTACTCCTTCTTTACCCTTTTAGACACATAAAACCAATTAATAGGTTTATGCTTGGTACAGATAATTGGAAAACTTCTAGGTCAAACACATTTGAGGGGTGAAATTAAAATCATAGATATTAATTTCCATAATAATATTTAAAATAATGGTGGATTGTGCTTTATGAAATATCCTTATGAAGTTGATTATGTTTTTCTGCTTGCTAATCTATGCACCCTACAAGTTTTTCTCTTGTTTTCATGATTTCATACAAGCTAATTGATAAGATTGGTTTTAGATGATTTTTAATCCCTTATATCATGTTATTAATGATTGGTTACACATTTTTAAATTATTTTATATCTCAAACAACTCACTTTGTAGGAGGGTGTTGAGATTGAACTTGCATTCAAATTCCAACATTTTCAGAAAGCCTCTTTCTATGAAAGGGATTTGATATGATGTAATATAGTGTTTCAATAATTTAAATGGTTATGGTAATGTCCTTCCAAAATTTTCAATCTCCAAGATCATTGAGGTTACATTCCATTGGCATGCATACTCAACTCCCATCTCGTCCTCAGTATTAGTTATGATTTGTAAAGGCTCTAAGAACATCTTCAAAAGTGTGATGAGAGTTTAAAATATGTGAGATATCCTATAAGAACATGAGGTATTTAATTTATTTTCAAAATGATAAGGAAATTACTACATTAGTCATATATAATATATCTACTTAGCCTCCTACCATTAACATGCACCCACAGGTCATATAATAGGGTTCAAAGTTTAATATTAGGTGTGTGAGTTTATTGAACATTTGAAAAATCATAAGGTTTCATGTAAATACCATGATATGATATAAATTTACCATTTAATCAAACTCATGGATCATATGGACCATTTCATGATTACCATCTATATGCAACTTAGAATACCTACCTACAAGTGTCTTCATGATCCAAAAAGCATGTTGATGAGGAGCGTCTAAATTTATCAGGGTTTTTATAGTGAGGAAAGTCTATTTCAAACCTTTTTAAAAGGACCAAACTTCATTAGAACTCACACATCTTTCATACTATCTAATTTTGCATTCTTTGCTTATATGTTACAATGACCACCTATAGGTGGAATTCATAGAGATATAAAGGCATTTGCATAGAGAAATTGGAGCATGGTGAATCCTTTTTTGGAATTATATCATGTAGTGAGAACATAGTAGACCTTATTTGAGGTATGATATTGAAAAAATAGGAAGTGAGAATCTTTCAAAGACACAATGACTGTATTCAAAGTCATAAGCCCCAAAAGTGCAAAATAGATGTCTAAGGCTTTTGTTAGGGTCATATTACAATGGTTTAAAATAATTTAATGCATCCTAATAACTAAAAATTGTAGACTCCATATAAGAGAAGAGATATGAAAAATTTGGAGGATGGATGACGTAATGAGGATGGTTGTTGAAAGGCCCCAAATTGCCCTTTTATGCATTGATTTTAGGTAGCAGTTGATGAGCTCAAAATATGGCTCATTATTGACATGTTATTTCCTTAAAATAATCTCTTGAAGGATATTATCTTATACAAATTATAGATTCTCAGATAGTTATTACGTGGAAAATAGATATTTGTCTTATTTATATTAAACCAAAGACTGAACCTTTACTTTCTCATTAATGTCTAATACATAGCATGTTTTAGTGATCTTTGGTGTGAAGAATGCTTAGGAATAAGACATAGGTGATGTATAGTGAACATTCCATTTTGATCTCCATCCAATAAAACTACGGACTCTACAGGCTTGCTTCTATGGACTCTGCAGGCTTGCTTCTATGGACTCTGCAGGCTTGTTTCTATAGACTCTGTAAACTTGTTTCTACAGACTCTATAAACTTGTTTCTATAGACTCTACAGGCTCATTTATATGGACTCTATAGTCTTGTTTTTATGGACTCTATAGGCTTGTTTCTATGGACTCTATAGGCTTATTTTTATGGACTCCATAGGCTCATTTTTATGGACTCCACAGGGTTAATTTTGAGAATTTTGTAAGGACAACACCACAAATGGGAAGCTGGTGACCAGATAGGATAAGGAAGAACCATTCCAGCTAGAATCAAATAAGGAAAATAACTACCTACTATTTTTAAGGACTTGCTTTCGATAAATTTGTATGTAATCAGATTTTAGGACTATTATAGGATAGGATATTTATTTCATCTAAATAATTGGATCTCTTGGAAATCCAATCTCCTATCTTTGGATGAAGGGATCGAATAGGAGTCCTATTATTTTGCATCCTATTTTGAGTTGATTAGTATAAAGTGTAAGACTTTTGACTATGAAGAGAGAAGAAATAGAAGATATAGAGAAAATAGAAAATCAAGAATTAGATACTTTAGAAGCATATAGGTTTCAATCAGATTGTAAACATTTCATTTCCATGAATTAATACTTCAAGTTTTTAGCACTAATTAATCTTTGTTCCTGAGTTCAAGAGGAGTAAGTGCCCACTCTCCTTAGAACTAGGAACTATGTATGGTATTTATGTTCTATTTTATTATTTAGAATCTTGTTACTATTTGCATTTATTTATAAAAACATCAAAAAAATTCATAGTTTAAAAAGAGTATTTTCTTATTTCATTTCTTTTCTACGTAAAGTATGTTTTCTTTTACAACAGAAGTGTGAAACAAATTTATTTTCATAATTAGAAGTGTGAATTTACATTCCCTACAAACGTAAAATAGGAGTATGATCTTTTACTTCCAACAAAAGAGTGGATTGATTAAATTTATTTTTTATCAAAAGCGTTAATCAAGTAGTTTAGTCAAAGTTAGAATAGGATCAGCAAACACCCCCATAAGTAGACTTCTAGATCTACCATCCCATACCTTACTACAGATAGCTTTGGACACTAGCCCTAGTTGATAAGACACTAATTGAATATTGGTTAAATGAGGAGTTAGACGACACTCATCTTTTTTGGCACCATTGTTGGGGAAAATAAGGTGTTGGTAAGGTAATAATTATTGATCCAAAAATAAAAATAAAAAAATAAAAATAAAAATAAAACTAAAAATAAAAAATAAAAATAAAAATAAAAATAAAAATAAAAATAAAAATAAAAATAAAAATAAAAATAAAAATAAAAATAAAAATAAAAATAAAAATAAAAATAAAAATAAAAATAAAAATAAAAATAAAAATAAAAATAAAAATAAAAATAAAAATAAAAATAAAAATAAAAATAAAAATAAAAATAAAAATAAAAATAAAAAATAAAATAAAATAAAAATAAAAATCAATAGTGAAAATCCTTCCAAGGATGCTATTGACAATGCATGCCTAGAAAACTAGCTTGTTGGCTAGTTATGCATTGCAAAAAAAAAGGGGGGGCTTTGGCTAGAAAACCAACAATGGCTAGCCAAAGGGCAAAAACAAAACATTTATAAGAAAATATCATAATTACACTATGATTGGTCATCTCCATGCAATAAACTAATCCATGCAAACCTATTTTTGTAGGACATGTGGTGAGCAAAGGATAATGTCTAAGGTTAAAGTAAGACATATTTTATTTATCTATGTTTAAGTTAACTAATTATTTTTGATTTGATTAAGATCATATTATCTGGAGATGACCTAAATTTGAATCTTCAAAAATGGAATGACACATACCATAATGAAAAAGCATGCAACTGAGCCGCCAAAGGTGTATAGATAAGTGTGCAACTTTTATATCATCAATTGGGTCATCAAATATCACAATGATAGGACATCATAAAAAGGGGTTTTAAATGAAGTAATGAATCATTATCACCATCAATATGATTCATCATCATTTTACATAACTTGTATTAATGAGACAAAATGGTTGGCACACTCCATAGAAACGTGAGGCCCCTAATTGTATCAAATCATCATACCACACTATGGACTCATGCAGCTATAGTGTTTCAAATGAACCATTTCCTTTCTATGGACTTCAATAAAAGCTGGTCTATCAATCCTCAGGGCTTATTGCCTATCAACTTCAACATAAGACTAGTCTACACCTTAATTGGAGTTAAAGGAACCGAGATGATTATGACTCTACATAGAAATTGGATAAAAGACAAGATCAGAGCTGAAGGATCCATCAAAGTTTCATAAAGACAAAGCTTATGTAGCAATTTTTAGAGCCAATGGCTAGCTACCTTTCATTGAAAATTTCTAGGGTTTCAATGAAACAATGGAAAGTGAATTCATTACCAATCTCACCCCTAAATTTTCAATTGTAAAAGGCATTGTTATTCCTGTTACAACTCAAATCATAAGACAAATTATCAAGTTACAAAAGAAGGAATGAGAGTTACAAGTAGAGTTTCATTTAGTGATTTAATTAGTTAGTTTAATGGTAATAAGTAGACAAGAACTTCATGTCTAGTAGATTCCAAGGGAAAATCAATAGGGATTAAAATAAATTCACTTCTTGAACCTTGGAAATCTGTAGCCAAGTGGGTACTTAAATATATCATTTGTGAAGGGAAAAACAGTCTTTTAGGGAGAGATGCCATAAAAATGTTAATACATCTTAAGCATGGGAGATAAAATCCTTAGTACAAAATTTACCTCCCATCTTTCTTATATGGTAGTCTACAAGTTATGTCTGCAACCCCTACTACTACTCTTAGGCATCATGGCCTTATTCATCTTATTATCCAACATCATTTCCTTCAACAAGGTCAAGAGGTCTGGGAGGAATTTTAAAATAGTATATCACAACAAATTCTAGATTTGCCTACATAAGAAACCCCAAATGTACCACAAGAACACTCATCTCCACCTACCACATTAGCTAAGAAAACAACAACAAGAAAAAAATCTTAGACTATAGTCTCTATAGAAATCCCTTCTTCTTTAAAAATAATCATAAGGTCTCAAAATCCTAACATTTTAAGGTCCCCACAAGAACCTCATGAGTCTGTAGTACAACTAGTTCCTTTGATAGGAAGAAGAAAATTGAGATGGAAGGTCACTATAGAACTTGAGATGACCAAGGGTTTGGTGGTTGAGAAGGAAAATCAACTAAGTGTAGCTCAAAGAGTAACTAAAAGAAGGAGAAGGCTCATTTTAATAAAAGAAGATGAATAAGAAGAAACAAATATTTTAGATAGTCTCAAAATGGTGTCTCATTCCCCCATACATCAGAATATTCCTACACCTATAGATATTGCAGAAATTCCTTTCGAAAGGATCTCTCCAATCATAATGGAGAAGTTAAATCTAGAGGAACAGCCACACACGATAGAAGAATTAAGTATGGTGGAAAAACCACCTATTCCAATTGAAACTACAATGGATAAAGGGAAAACTATATGTACCAATGAGAAAGGTGAATCATCAAATCTATATGATCTTATTATGTAGCTAACCTTGTAGCTTTCTTGATCTCAAGCTCTTCAACAACAACAAATAATTGAGATTGCTAACTTGATCAGTCAATTGCAAAACAAGGATCATCTTAACTCATATTTGGTGCAAAAATTAGATACAATATCTACCAATCATAAAGAAAAAATTCATAGATTAGAGGAAATAATAAAAGAACATGAAGATGAATAGATTGGTCTTTGGATATATGTAAAAAGTTTGAAGAAGGAAAATAGGATATTTCAGAATTTGGTAAACTCTTCCAAAGTAACTACTATTGCACTTTCTCCTCCTAAGGTATTTTTTGACCATGGTTGTCAAACAAGTGATCCAAGTATTCCTCCCTTGAAAATACTACATCAAATTAAAGAACAATATTCTATACTTAAACATAAAAACAAAGATGCAACTTCTTCAAACAAACTCTTGGAAAATGAAAAGAAAGAATTAAAGGCTAAAGTCTAAGAGTTAGAACAAAATTTGTAGGATGCATGTAAATTAGGAGAAACTTTTTTGGTATGTAGGAATCCTTCTCCTACATATAGTTTGTTTTTATTTGAACAATTTTATAGATGGCAGCTTCTGCGGATCTCTTATCATCTTCCTTACAAAATTTTGTAGCCAACAACATTTTTGTAAATTTTCTATAGTGCTAAACCTAATCGGTAGGATTTGCTTTGTGAATTTTATTTGCATGACTTGATTCTAGGATATCATGAGCATAATAATTTTTTGATAAATCTTCATGTAGGAGAAGTTCAATAGAGAGAATTACATTCTACATTCAAAAATCAAATAACATGAAAAGGTAGATTTGAGGACTATACAAATCATGCTAAAGACTATAGGATTATGTGTTAGACCAGCCTTTACTATTCCGAAATTAATTAAATAGAATTTTAATTGTGCTTTGTTAAATGATGAGGTTAAAACACATTACTTACAGGCTCTATATGATTGTACTATTTCTTTTGATTTGTTTTCAAGACAAAGTTTTGATTTAGTAATGGCTACAAGTATAAATAGATGGGACCAACTTTCATTACTTTTTAAAAGGTGAGAATTCATGTCCCCAAATAACTTAAGATGGAGTATGAGGAGAGCATCATCAATTATAGAAATTTTAATAGAGGTAATCAACTTTGGGGGAGAATAGAAATGGATTGGTATGAGATATAGACCCCCTTTGTTGATCATACCTATTATAGGATGGTAGAGTTGGGCTTCACAATTAGAAGAGCAATTCAGTATATGGAAATAAATGATTGAAACACATCAAGGATTTACCAATAATTCCAATAGACACATAACAAATGAGTTTGATGAATATGATTTGAGTCAGAGTGTAGAAAGTAGAAGCTAGAGCTATGAATGCTAATAAATATTTGCAATGGGACTTGCAAAAGGTAAAGCTTGGGGGAAATGATGAGCTCAAAATATATGCTCATTATTGACATGTTATTTCCTTCAAATCATCTCTCGAAGGATATTATCTTATACAAATCATAAATTCTTAGATAGCTATTACATGGAAAATAGATATTTGTCTTGTTTATATTAAACCAAAGACTAAACCTTTAATTTATCATTAATGTCTAATACATATCATGTTTTAGTGATCTTTGGTGTGAAGGTTACTCAGGAAGAAGACACAAGTGATGTATAGTGAACATTCCATTTTGATCTCCATCCAGTAGAACTACGGACTCTATAGGCTTGCTTCTATGGACTCTACAGGCTTGCTTCTACAAACTCTATAGGCTTGTTTATATGGACTCTATAGGCTTGTTTCTATGGACTCTATAGGCTTTTTTCTATGGTCTATGCAGGCTTGTTTCTATGGACTCTATAGGCTTGTTTTTATGGACTCCACAAGATTATTTCTATGAACTCCATAGGCTCATTTCTATGGACTCCATATGGTCAATTCTAAGAATTTTGTAAGGAAAACACCACAAACGGGAAGCTGATGACCATATAGGATAAGGAAGAACCATTTTAGCTGGAATCAAATAAAGAAAATAACCACCTGCTATTTTTAAGGACTTACTTTTGATAAATTTGTATGTAATTAGATTTTAGGACTATTAAAGGATAGGATATGTATTTCATCAAAATAATTGGATCTCTTGGAAATCCAATCTTCTATCTTTGGATGAAGGGATTGACTAGGAGTCATATTCTTTTGCATCCTATTTTAAGTTGATTAGTATAAAGTGTAAGACTTTTGACTATGAAGAGAGCAGAAATAGAGGATATAGAGAAAATAGAATATCAAGAATCAGATACTTTAGAAGCATACAAGTTTTAATTAGATTGTAAACATTTCATTTCCATGAATTAATACTTCATGCTTCCAGCACTGATTAATCTTTGTTCTTGAGTCTGAGAGGAGCAAGGGCCCACTCTCCTTGGAACCAGGAACTATGTACGGTATTTATGTTCTATTTTATTAGTTATAATCTTGTTACTATTTGCATTTATTTATAAAAACATAAAAACAAATTCATAGTTTAAAAAGAATATTTTCTTATTTCATTTCTTTTCTACGCAAAGTATGTTTTCTTTTATAGTAGAAGTGTGAAACAAATTTATTTTTGTATGTAGAAGTGTGAATTTACTTTCCCTACAAATGTAAAATAGGAGTGTGATCTTTTACTTCTAGTAAAAGAGTGGATTGATTAAATTTCTTTTTTTTAGCAAAAGCGTGAATCAAGTAGTTTAGTCAAAGTTAGAATAGGATCAACAAACACCCCCATAAGTAGACTTCTAGATCTACCATCCCAACTTTACTATAAATAGCTTTGGGCACCAGCCCTAGTTGATAAGACATAAATTGAATATTGGTTAAATGAGGAGATAAATGACACTCGTCAACAGTATCTATAGGGTTTGAAGTATTCAAGAGACCTTAGCATTTCAAAGTGTAATTAAGGCATATTCTTCATAATTAAATGAAATTTTAAATTTAAATTAATCTCAAGGAACATGGAATCATTAAAAAATGTTGATATAGATTGTTTGGGGTCCTATTCACACCTACAAGTCCCCTTTTCATTACAAAATACAATGTACATGATGGTTGTAGGATTATCATGAGGATTGAGTTTGATAAACTTGGTAATAGTACTCACTCAAAGCATAGAAGGAATGAATTAAGTTATATCATGTATTAAATAACATTAATATGGATTTAAATCCATAAATCAAATCCTAAATCATATATTTTCACCTATAGGACCCCACATAGTCAATTATAGTTGACTGTGAGGGGTAGAGAGTAAGAGATAAATAATTCTGGATGTGGACTTTGTCCAAACATGAATGCACAAGTCTAATAGATGATAAGTGATATTGAATATTAACTAAAGGTATTTACACATTTTAATAAAATTCCAATTAATCAATTATGCATCTATAGGGGTCACCCTTGAGTGAGGAAAATATGGAATACAATCAAATCTTGCACACAATCTTGACTGAGAAAAGACTATGAGGAGTATGTAGGGAGTTGGAGTCAGAAATTGAGATGGAAAAAATTTCATAAATATAATGACACCATCATAATTAATTTTTAATAGGGAAGATAGAACTCCAATCAAGCAACATACAGTCCATATGGTTGAACCTTTCACTATCTATCTTCAAATAGTATACATTGGATATATAAGGATTTTGGGGGTAAAATGGCTTGATAAAAGGATAAAAGTTGGTAAAATACCTATTTATAACTTGATTAATCTCATACAACCTTAAAATTTTCTAAGTAAATATGGGAAGTACCCTTTATTTTATCTTAGACAAAGGGTACCTCCATTAATACATAAACTGGTAGGTTTGAGAAAGAGTAACAAAGGAATGAACTAGAGATTATTTGGACATGGAAATAAGGTTTGGAAGGTTGAGACCCACCCATGAAAATATTAAAAACATCTCATATAAGGATATAACTTACTAGAGTATTCTAAAACCTCAAATATGTAGATAGCTCTATCTAAATCCTAGAGCTCAATTGGAGGTCCAACATCACTTCCAGCCATCAGTGAGATTTACACTCTATTCAATAATTTTTATAGGATGAATTTCAATTTTAATAATCTATTATAATGAATAGGAATCACAAAAATTTCATTTTTAGCTTTAAGACAACTCAGGCTTATTAGGAAAGGTTTAGGCCTAGTGTCCAAATGGGGAGTCATTCAGACTTCCATACTTAAATATGCATTTTAACCTATTAGATCATGATTTTGGGGTCACTAAAAAGGTGATAAATATTTTGGAGTACATGAGAAACCACAAAGAAACCATTTTTGTCCCAAAGGAAACATTAGGCCTATGTACATGAAAGAAAAGAGCTCAATAAGGTAAGTTTGAATGCTCATATATCTCTTGGTGATTTGCATGGGGACCTAAGAATATTGGAGAAGTTTAAAAGGGTAATATAAATTGATATTGTTTAATTTTTTTTCAAATTAAACATCCCATACTTATGAATGAAGATTAAAAGGGTAAAACAAGCCTCGACTCACCAAAACCTTTACTAGTGACCCAATAAAGGAAATGAGGATGGGAAGGTACTCTAATGGAATAGATTTCATATAATGATGATTGGAGATTGTATATGACTAAGTCAAGATCCCTAAAATCAAGATTATTTATATGGAATATGTATAAAGAGGGTACAAAATAGGTTCTTTTGATTATTTTATGTATTTTACAAGTTATAGGAACATTTGAGAGATGAAATCAAGTTTGGGGGGAATATTAAGACTTAATATATCTCCCTATGGAAATTTCATGCCTTGGAAAAACTTCAAAGTCTATTTACTATCTACTTCATCTCAGTCATTCAAAATTGGCATAGTGAGCATGATGGTGAGTAGTGTGGAAACTTTAAGTGGATGGATTATTAAGGTGTGCCTAAGATGTCTAAGGACATGGAGAGTGTTTAAAAGTTTCATCCACTCCATCTTATGGATTTTCATTGAAATTAAATCTAATTTTGAGGATAAGTGTGAGGGGTGACTGAAAAAGGGGTTTTTTAGACTATAGGTAGTGATGGCTCACTTCTAGGAGATTCCAAATGAGTAGGACTATAACCAATGTATAGATATCCATATATAAAACCCTTCCCTCTTATTCAAATAATCAGACCTATCCCTAGTTAGTTTTAAGATGCTCAAATAGGGCTAAATCATGAAGGCAATTTTCTAAGCCAATAAAGGGAATTTCATGCCACTTTTCATGAGTTTCATGACTTGGGGTGATACTTATGCTTCTTAACCTTGCATGGTTCATTTCACATATTATTTTCATGCATATGTAACTACTTTTTTAATTTTAACAAGTTTCATTGTGACCTTTGGAATTCTCTTTTCTCTTCTATCTCTCAAGTTCTATAAGAACTAATAATTTTGGCCTTCATAAACTATGCTCTAGCTAAGTATGGCAACACCCTGATTATTTACATACCATTTGATCAATAAGATTACTAATTTTTACTTCTTACATAACTTTTCATATTGTTTCTACTTGAATTATGGATTTTTCTTAGTGAAGACTATGGATTCCTTAACATGTTATCTCATTCTCTCACCTATTTGTAGCTTCTTCTTACAGGTCATGTGAAGTGTTCTAAGAAGTGTCAAGGTTAAGTGAGTTAACCTATTAACTAGTTCCATTAAAGTCCTATTTTATAGCCATCCTAACCTAAATATCAATCCATAACCTCATAATGAAACATTGATGTGATAAGATTTAAATTGGAAATGTGTATGTTTGGTTAGTCCTTTGTTCTCATGTGTAACATACAATTGGTTGGAAGTCATAAAATTATTTGGTGTATCACCTTACTTATAATATTTTTATTTTAGTTTTATCTCTCCCTTTTCCCTCAAAAATTTTAGGTGTAGTAGTGATCCAAATCGGTACATCAAGGGAGATAACCCTATATAGAGATTCACCTCATTCATAGGCTACCCACAAGCCTAGAAGTGTTTTAACTATGCCTCTTGGATGAGGAGAGGTGAGACATCTCCTCAAAGGGTGTAAATCCAAGTGATAATAGTTTTTGTCATGCCTAGTGGGATTCTTAATCCAAGAAGTTAAGAGATTTTTGGTTTTGTCTTTCAACACATTAGCCTTTAGAGGCATCTATCTAAGCATCAATTATGACTCTAAGATTACATTAGTTGGTCAAGTAGCCCAGGTATTCCTTTTTAATATTTTTGATAATAATTCCTTGTGTCATTACTTCTTAATGAAGTTTCATGGCTGACTTTGGTGTTGAGTATTGTTTTACACAAGTTGGCAAGGTTTTTAAAGCTTGTAGCATTCAATATTAGCCTTGTTATGATCCCTACCACTTCCAATATGACCATTACCAACCTTTCCATGAGTTTTATTAATCTTATAACTAACCTTCTCAATATCTTAATTCTCCTAGTTAACCTAGTCAGTTGTCAAGTTAATCTATTTTCACTTTCAAATGAACTCTTGTGGGATATGATAGGCACATGATAGATACTGACACACAAATGGGACATGGTGTAGATATTACTAGTAATTTCATTTATAAGGTAAGAGATGCATTAGAGATGGTCAAAAGAGATTGGGCACCTATTGAGAGAGTAAATTGGTAAAGGATCATAAGTGAGATGCTAGATGTGAGTGATCTAGTTTCATCCTTGGAAGATAGGCTAAAAATTCATGAGAAGTAGATTCACCAAACATATAAGCCTTCATAACCACTTCCTAAATATTTATATCAATCTTACTTGACCCATATTCATGAGCCCAATCAAGTTTATCAAATCTATCTTTTTCCCAATCAACTAGAAGAGAGATTTGGGAAGATAAACCTTATTTTTGAAGCAATTTTTGATAGGAAAATTGAGTTAACCAATAAATAGATGTAACAGTATATATCATTAGTAAAGGAAGTGTAATTAAATCCCTCATTTCCCTCTCCAATTACATACCACACTTGATAAGAGACCTTTAGATATGATATTCCAAGTTGGAGACAAGGTGGAGAATCCAAGCCTAAGGAGATTCCAATTTTATTGAATAATTCATCCACTCCTCAAGTTACATCACTACCTCAAGAAGATACTCCTAATACTAAAATCCTAAGTTGAATTAAGGTAGTGGAATCATGGGGAAAGAAAGAGGATTGAAGCCTAGATAAAGAGTGTGAGGTTGAGAAAGAGCTTGATCCTATGCAAGTCCCTCCCACCCTTCCTAAAGAGACATTTTATATTTTGTGTCAACCCTCTTATACTCCTCATCTTCATGAAGATTCCTATGAACTTCAAGAAAGAATTTCTAAGAGAACCTAGCCAAGAAAATTGAAGAGTTAGATTTGAATATGAAATTATTAAGTCAAGGTTTGATCGAAGGTTTAGACCCAAAAGAAGATCTTATACCTAAACACACCCCATCTAACCTCCCTCAAGAGAGTGTTCAAGATAAATAAGATGTGAATGAAGTGATTGTCAAATGGAAAGATGAAAACTAAGCTATTTTAGCTCAAGCTCTGCCTCCCCTTCCTCAAGAGCTTCCAAAAGAATCCCCTATGTTCCACCTACACCTACTATTTCATCTTATCCTCATCCCATCACCATTTATCTTGATGGACATGTGATGTGGCTACCTAAATAAGAGCACTTGGTTGAGGAAAATTTAGAAATCTTTCTTAAATAATGTGTATCTCCTTGACAGCCTCATTGGGCTAAGTCACCTGATTTCAAGATGCTTAGTCTTGTCATCAATAAGGAGAAAGATATTGAGGATATTTTAGTCCTTGATAACCAGAATTAGGTTATGATAGTTGAGATACAACTTGAGAGCCCTCAAAATGTCCCAAGTGTTAAGGAAGAGGTTATTCCTTGTATTGAGTTTTTTATTTGGTTGATAATGAAGAATGCCCTCATTATATCAAAGAAGAAATCTTGGATGAAGTCTTTTTGGAATCTAAAGAAGAGGATGAAGGAGATTCTCTTTTTGTTCTCCTTCATGATGCTGATTAAAAAGAAGATGAGGACTTATGGTAGCAATTTAAAAACATTTGAAGTGAGTTTTAATCTCTCAAGGGGTATACAAATTCATTAGAGCTGATTACAAGTAATGGTAAGAAAGATGACATTTTTCAAAATGTCATATATGAGCTAGAGAAAATTTCACCTCAACCTTTGGAGGTCAAATCTAGCTTATATTAACCTCAATATTTTAAAGAACAAGAAATCATTCCTCTTAAAATCATGCATACAAAGAAAGTGCAAGTTGATCATGAGATCAATAGTGGGCAGTAATATGAGGTATGTGTACAAGGCCAAGAGGAATAATTTTAAATTGGAGACCTATTTTAATATGTTCTAATTGAGACCATAACAAGTGAAGTGCCAAGAAGTAGGTCTGATCTATCAAGTGTTCAATCCAAAAAACAACATGCTTGGCACTATGATTCATCACATCAAGAAGATGATGCAAAAAACTTTCCTTTTGATCCTAGAAAGGGAGGTATAATTATTTGTTAGTTTGATATAATTGTTTTCTTCTTATTTTCCCTAAGTGCTTTGAGCACATGTATGTGTCTTATTAGTTTGTTTGCTTTATTTTATGTGTGTCCTTCATTTATGTGGTTGAGGTAGTAAATTGGTCTTATCATGATCTAGCTTTTTCTCAATGGTCAAAATCCTCTTGTTGTGTTTAATACTCCATATGACTCCCTAAACCCAATGGACTGATAAGGCTACTAGTCTAGTTAGCATAACAAGCATGCTACTCCTATGAGTCACCAATTTATTAACCAAATTTGGCTTTACAAGTCAAATTGGGACCCCTATAGGTAAAAAATTGACTTTATAGGTTTATAAGGGGTCTAATATTATGTAATAAGGTGTATTATAGGTCATTTGATGTCATTTCAAGGCTTATTAGCTTTGGTCATTAGTCTTATAAGTCAATATGTCCTTTTGAGTCATTTTGAGTTCATTAATAAAGTATTAAATGAGTTATATAACCTTTTTGGGAAGTTTTAAGGTGTAAAAATGGTTATTTCATGTTCCATGTGTCTTATTATGCCTTAATCAACTATTTATAACTAAAAATTGGTAGATTCTTTAGAAGAAAGGGCAATTTTCTTGGAAATGGGAAGAGTTTGGCACTTGTATGGCCCATAAGGGTGTGTTACACATGGGATAAGGTCATGAGATGACTCTTCAGCTTCCTTAGATCCATTTACATGATTTAATTACTCTATAAATTCCATAATTAAGCTAAAACCATTCTACTCCTTCTTTACCCTTCTGGACACATAGAACCAGTTAGCAAGTTTATGCTTGGTACATACAATTGGAGAAATTATAGGTCAAAAGACCTTGTGAGGTGAAATTAAACTAATAGAGATTAATTTACATAAAAAATGTTTAGAATAATTTTTTTATGTGATTTATGAACCATCCTCATGATGTTGATTGTGTTTTTCTTCTTGCTAATCTGTACACCCTATATGTTTTTCTCTTGTTTGGATGATTTCATACAATCCAATTGATGAGATTGGTTAAATATGATGTTTAATCCATTATATCACATTTTAAATTAATGGTTTCACATTTTTAAAGTATTCTATATCTCAAGTAACTCACTTTGTAGGAGGGTGTTGAGATTGAACTTGCATTCAAATTCCACCATTTATAGAAATCTTCTTTCTCTACAAGGGATCTGATATGATGTAATATGGTGTTTCAATCATTTTAATGGTCATGGTAATTTAATTCTTCCAAAATTTTCAATCTCCAAGGTGAGTATCATTGTGGTTACAGTCCATTAGCATGCACAGTCAGCTCTGAGCTCATCCTTAGTCTCTGTTATGATTTGAAAAGGCTCTAAGAATGTCCTCAAAAGTGTGATGAAGTTTAAAATATGTGAGATATCCTATAGAAACATTAGGTATTTAATTTATTTTAAAATTTATAAGGAAAGTACTATAGTAGTCATATATAATATTTTTACTTAGTCTCCTACCATTAGCATGCACCCACAGGGCATATAATAGGGGTTAACATTAAAAATGAGGTGTGTGAGTTTGTTGAGGATTTAAAACATCATAATATCTCATGTAAATACCATGATATGAGATAAATTGACCATTAAAACAAACTCCTAGAGCATATGGACCATTTCATGATTACCATCCATATGCAACTTAGAATACCTACCTATAAGTATCTTCATGATCCACCAAGCATGTTGAAGAGGAGCATTTTAATTGATCAGGGCTATAATAATGAGTAAATTATATTTGAAACATATTTAAAAGGACCAAACTTCATTATAAATCAAACATATTTCTTACTATCCAATTTTGCATTCTCTATATGTATGTTACAATGACCACCTACAGGTGGCATTCACAAAGATATAAAGATATCTGCATAGAGAAATTGGAGCATGGTGAATCCTGTTTTCAAGTTCTATAATATAGTGAGAACATATTAGACCTTATTTGAGGTATGATACTGAGAAATTATGAAGGGAGAACCTTTCAAAGACATAATGACTATATTTAGGGACCTAAGCCCCAAAAGTGCAAAATGAAGGTTTGAGGCTTTTGTTAGGGTCATATTATAATGGTTACAAACATTTTTGATGCATCCTAATAACTAAAACTTATATCTCTCATATGAGATAAGAGATATAAAAAATTTTGAGGATGGTTTTTGAAAGGACCTAAATTGTACTTTTATGTATTGATTTTAGGTAGTAATATCTATAGGGTTTGAAGTATTCAGGTGACCTTAGCACTCCAAAGTGTAATTAAGGAATATTATTCATAATTCAATGAAATTTTCAAGTGAAAGACATATTAAGGAGAATTAAATCATTAAAAAAGTTTTATATAGAATATTTGGGGTCCTATTCACACCTACAGGTCCCATTTTCATTACAAAATGTAACCTACATGCTAATTATAGGGTTATCATGAGGACTGAGCTTGAAAACCTTGGTAATAGACCTCACTCCAAGCATAGAAGGAATGTGTGAAGTTATATCATGGTTTATATATATTTAATATGGATTTAAATACATAAATAAAATCCTAAATCATATATTTTCACCTTAAAGACCCCACACAATCAATTGTAGTTAAATGTGAGGGGCAGAGAGTAAGAGAGACAAGATTCTAGATGTGGACTTAGTAAAAACATGATTAAAAACATATAATGTATTATAGGTGATATTAAAGATTAAATAATGGTATTTAAACATTAAAATAAAATTCTAATTAATAAATTATGCATCTGCAGTGGTCATCCTTAAGTGAGGAATATAGGGAATATAGTCAAATCCTGCACACAATCTTGACTGAGAAAAGAATATGAGGAGTATGTAGGGAGTTGGAGTCAGAAATGGAGATTAAAACACATTAATAATTTTAATAATATCATAATTAAACTATCATAATGTATTTTTAATAGGTATTATAGAGCTCCAATCAAGCAACATATAGTCCATATGGTTAAACCCTACACCGTCTACCTTCAAATAGTCTGCCTTAGAGATCTAAGGAGTTTGGGGGTCAAATGGATTGATAAAAGGATACAAATTGTAAAATAAACTATTTATGAATTCAGGAATATAATAAAATATTCAAATTGTCTAAGTCAATAGGGTAAGCACCCTATGTTTTATCTTTGACAAAGGGTACTTCCCTTCATGCATAAACTGGCATGTTTGAGAAAGAGTAATAAAGGAATGAACCAGAGGTTATTTGGACATGGAAAGAAGGTTTGGAAGGTTAAAAAAAAAAATATATAATATAAAAAACATCTAATATAAGTATTAAACTTAATAAAGTATTCTAAAACCTCAAGTATGCAGACAGGTCTATTTGAAGCCTAGAGTTCAATTAGAGTTCCAACTTCACTTTCAGTCCTTATTGAGATTTAAACCATATTTAATAATGTTTATATGATTAATTTTGATGTGTATAAGATATTATAATTTAGATAAATAAAAAAATGTCATTTTAGGCTTTAAGACAACTTAGACATGTTAGGGAAGGTTTAGGTCTAGTGTCCAAATGGGGAGTCATTCAAACTTCTAGCCTTAGATATGAATTTTAACCTATTATATCATGATTTTTAAGTCACTATAGAGTTGATAAAGCTTTTTTAGTGCATGATAAACCACAAATAAACCATTTTTGTCCCAAAAGTAACATCAAGGCTATGCATATGAAAAGAAAGAGCTTGATAGGGCAAGTTTGAATGCTCATATCTCTCTTGGTGCTTTGCATGGGGACATAAGAAGATTGGAGAAGTTGAAAAGGGTCATATAAATTGATCTTGTGGAATTTTTTTTTCAAATTAAATGTTCCATCTTTATGAATGAAGCTTAAGAGGGTAAAACAAGCCTACACACACCAAAACCCTTACTAGTGATCTAATGAAGTAAATGAGGATGGGAAGCTAATATAATGGAATAGTTACCTAGAATGATGATTTGAGGTCATATAAGACTCAATAAGTCTCCATACCATCAAGATTAGTTATACAGAATCTATATGGATAGGGTAAAAAAATGGGTTGTTTTGACTATTTTGTGTATTATGCAGGTTCTAAGATCATTCAAGAGATGAAATCAATTTTGGTGGGAATATTAGGTCTTAATATAACACTATATTTTAATTTTATTCCTTGAAAATAATCCTTAGTGTGTTTATCAGCTACTTCATCTTAGCCAGTCAAAACTACCATAGTGAGCATGAAGGTGAGAAGTGTGGAAACTTCAAGTGGATGTTTTTTTTATGGTGTTCCTAATAAATATAAGGAAATGGAAAGTCTTGAAATGTGTCATACAATCCATACCATGTATTTTAATGTAAAAGTGAAGTAAATTTTGAGGCCAAGTGTGAGGGGTGATTGAAAAAGAAGATTTTAGACTACAGGCAGTGATGGCTCACTTCTAGGAGATTCCAAATGAGTAAGACTACAAAAAATGAATGGAGAGGAATGTCTAAAATATTTTACTCTCATTAAAATCATAAAAAATATCAATAGTTATTTTTGGGATGTTCAAATAGGGATAAATCACGAAATTAGTTTTTTGAGCTAATCAAGGGAATTTCATGTCACTTTTCATGAGTTTCATGACTTGGGGTGACACTTGTTATTCCTAACATTGCATGGTTCATTTAACATATTATTTTCATGAATATTTAACTCCTTTTATTATCTTGATAAGTGTCATTGTGACCTTTGGACATCTCTTTTCTCCTCTCTCTCTCAAGTTCTAGAATAACTAGCCATTTTGGCCTTTGTAAACTATGCTCCACTTGAGTGTGGTGAAGCCCTGCTCATTTTCATACCATTTGATCAATAATATTAATGATTTTTACACCTTATATAAATATTCATAGTTTTTATACTTTAATGATAGATCTTTATTTGTGAAGACTATGGATTCTTTAGCATGTTTTCTCATTCTCTCACCTATTTATAGCTTCTTCTTATATGTCATGTAAAGTGTTCTAGGAAGTGTCAAGGTTAAGTGAGTTAGCCTATTCAATAGTGCCAGTAAATGCCTATTTTATATACCTACTATCCTAAACATTTATACATAACCTCATAATGAAACATTGATGTGAGAAGATTTGAATTGGAAAAGTGTATGTTTGGTTAGTCCTTTGTTCTCATGTGTAACATGTAACTAGTTGGAAGTCATCAACTTATTTGGTGTATCACCTCCATTAGAATAGTTTTATTTAATTTTTATCTCTCTCTTTTCCCTAATAAATTTTAGGTGTATTAGTGATCTAAAGTGGTACATCAAGGGATCTATCCCTATCTATAGATTCACCTCATTCATAGGCTACCCACAAGCCTAGAGGTGTTTCAATTATGCCACTTGGATGAGGAGAGTTAAGACATCTCCTCACAGGGTGAAAATCCAAGTGATAATAATAACTGTTATAAATCTTCTCTTATGATTTTATAAATGTATGCATATAACCCCTCTATATTAATGGCATTTGGTGGCTCACTTACTACAAATTTGAATTTGAATTAGTGGATGGATTTTATCTATTTATTTATAAATCTAGAATTGAATTTGGAGCTCATGATTCTCTACTACTAGTTGGCTATAGTAATAAAATTAGAATGTTTTAAAACTATCCAATCAGGTCCATCTTCCCATTTTATTAATTTCTAATGCATGGTAGGAACATAGTCACATCTCTTAGAGGCTTCTTGGTTAACTCATACTTTTCAACATGTTTCATATATTCATTGGTCTTATTAATAATGTTTGGCACCTAGGTACGTCCCCTATACTCCAAATCATTCACTTAGGAAGGGTGATGTGTCCCTTAGGGACATGTGGCACATCTTGATTACCTATCTGATCTAATTTATACATTAGTTTGGCCTTCTTAAGGCATTAGGTGGCTGCTAGTTCAGCTACAAGCTAGGTGATGTGGTGCCTTATAATTTTTTTGGGATCTCTTAGGCTATCTTGAGATCTAACATCTCTAATAGGTTTGGGGGACTAGATGTTATGACACATGGTGACATGGTGCATTCCCATTTGATTAGGCTCTCTTAAGATTTGACATATCTAATATATCTAGGGGATTAGCCACTCTGACACATGGTGATTTGACACCTTCTCATTAAACTAGGATCTATCAAACTCTAACATATTTTATAGGTATAGGGGATTATCCACTCTAACAAATGTAGATGTGGTACCTCCTCATTTGGCTAGGTTCTCCTAAGATTTGACATATCTAATAATTTTTAGGGATTGGCCACTCTAACACATGGTGATGTGTCACCTTCTCATTCAATTAGAATCTCTTGGGATATAACATATCTTATAGGCATAGAGGACTAGTTTCTCTAACATATGGTGATGTGGTGCTTTCTCATTTAGTTGAGATCTCTTGGGCTTTGACATCTATGATAGGTTTAAGGGACTATATAATATTAAACATGGTGATGTGGCACCTTCTCATTTGGTTGGGATCTCTTAGGCTCTAACATCTTTGATATGTTTAGGACACTAGATTCTTTGACACATGGTAATGTAGTGTCTTCTCATTTGATTGAGATATCCTAAGATCTAACATATTTGATAGGTTTGGGGGATTGAATTCTTAGACACATGGTGATGTGGTGCCTTCTCATTCAATTGGTATCTCTCAAGCTCTGACACCTCTAATAGATCCATGGTACTAGTTGCTCTAACACATGGTGAAGTGGCACCTTCTCATTCAGTTGGAATCTCCTGAGCTCTGTGAAATTTATAAAAAAAGATTAAGAAAATGAAAAGGAACATGATACAATAAAAACTTACTTGTCAATTATAGAAATTTTAATTTTTCATGAATATTGATGAATCCATTCCTCTAGTAATGGAATGAGACTCTAGGATATTATATCAAAAACTAACCTGCAACATTATCTCCATGATTCATAAAAGAAATAATCACTCAATTCTAAAAACAAAATAGGCCTATTATTACTTGGGGAAATCAGAGTGATATATGTTCCAAAGATTTGAGTAGGTGTCATTGATGAGGACCAAAATAAAGGACATTGAAGCTCTACTTCCTTAAATTTTTATAATGGTCCCCAATTTTAAATAAAAGGGGTTGTGTTGGCCACAACAAATGGTGACTTATATGGGGAAAGTGATGAGAAGCATTTAGAATGCAACTAGTTTATTCTTATTTCCCTACTCTATATATATATATATATATATGTATATATATATATATATATGTATATATATATATATATATATATATATATATATATTGTAAGGGGAATATTTATTTACCCAACAAATATGAAGAACTAAAGTCTCACAATAACAAGTGACATACTAATTTTCCACCTTGTAAATTACCACCAATGTGTGTAATAAGTTATTTTCATTTTCCATTTCACTCCCATATTTATTTGAGTACTCAAGGTTGGACTAGTTATAAAGCTTCATCCATGTCATTATTAGAATAATATCTTGGGGTTAATGGTTAAGGCATTGGTATACTACTAGACAAGTGTCCATAACCTTCATAAAGATGCTTATGGTCCTGTTCATGTCCTTGCTCCACTATCATCTAGATTTGAAAACCTATGATGGAGATTTCCTGTATAACCCTTTCAAGGTAGACTCAAAATTTAGATTTTGTATGTTTTCTTTATCATTTTCCAGGTTTAACATGAAAATATCATCATTTATCTTATCAATTGAGGATTCCAGACCAAACCAAGGGTTAATGGATAATGAAGAAGTTTTGAGTAGCTAGACAATCTTTTATCAACTTTAATAATCTGGTATCTTCTTGAGACATTATTTTAAGTACATCTTGGTGGCTCTATTGGGGTGTATTTTATTCTAAAATCCACCTATTTATCTTATAATCATTCGCCTCTTAGATCTAGGATGTCAAAAGTTCTCATTACTATGCTAGAATGACTTAGATTGATGGTTTTTATCTAGGTCTTCTTGCTTCTTAGCAATCCTTTTTAGGCTTCAACCATCACCTAAAGAAGTTACTAATAATGACCATGTATAAGAGGAACATATTAAAATAAAAATGGAGATGGAGGGGTAGAACACAAAATAAAATAAAAGCACACAACAAAAAATAAACACACAATTAAATAAAACACACCATGAAATTTTTTTATCTAGTATATGCATTAAAACCTCTACTCGAGCTACTCAAAAACTACATTAGAGGGGAAAAATAAGAAATATTACTTCAATAACTTCCCATTTACTGGGAGTGGTATTTTTTTCCCATTGATATCTTTGAGATAAAAGGTATTTTGGACTAGGATTCTACTATTTGGTACGTGCCAATCTAGAGGGGATTGAATTTTAAATGTTGGAATTTATTTTCATGGGACTTATCCCACATTTAGACTAGGTTAGAGATTTTAAAGGTCTCAAAGTTTACATTCTTATCAAACCACTTTTTGATTGTATCTTGGTGTTTGTTAAAGCTCATCATAGCTTCATCCTAGGCTTTATCTAACTGAATTAGGTCAAGGAGTTTTTAATTCACCTTGCCATCTAGCTCCATGAATTGTTACATGAACTTATAAGTTAGTAACTTGAGCATGACCATCATGATTGGCTACAATACATAAACTAGAAGGAAAGAAGAGATTTTGACGGCCTTTTTATACCTAGTATAGTCTACACATAATGAAAACTTTATAAATGAGTGCCATTCTCAAGGATTTACTCTATAAAATTTCTTGATGGAATTAATCAAGTTATTTTTGGTGGACTTCACCAATATCTTCCCTTATAGGTAGTGATTAGATTAGAACTTTAGCATGATACCATTATCATAGTCCCATTATATGAATTCTATACATTTAAAGGTAGGGTCATTATCACATACTAAATAAATAGGAACCACTAAATGTGTGGTTATGGTGTTATCAAGGAATTTGATAAATTTAATAGTGGTGATTATTTTGGTTGCAACTACCTTATACTAGCTAGTGTAGTAGTCCATGCCCATAAAGATGAACTTATGACTAGATAATGAAGTAGGGTTAATAAACCCTACAAAATATAGTCTCCAATGTGTAAATAGTGTAAAATCTATAATAGGTTATAGTGGCATCATAACATCCATTTCCTATTAGCAAAGGTATGGCATTGGTGGTATAAACAGATGTGGGTGTGAATATATTTGAATAGTGTGGGCCAACAATAGCCTTTTTGAATAACTTTATAGGCCATGGTATTTTTTTGACATGTCCATCTCCCAATATTTCATAAAAAGTTGACATGATCTCTTTGGCCTCTTCTTGTGATACACATTAGAGGTAGACTCCTTTGTAATTTATTCTAAAGAGAACTCCCTTCTTCAACATATATTGTGTGACCTTCAACTAGAGGTATCTTCTATGTGTATGGTTGAATTCCATGGGTGCATTTCCATAGAGTAAAAAATGCATGATTAGGGTAAACTAGTTTGATATAGTACGCTTTATTGGTCCACCTAGTACACCATAATCATCAGGTATATCTTCATATTAACTAAGGCCTTATCCTCTAACTAGTTTGGCTAGCCTAATTTCCAATTCATACTATTGTAAATTCATCATGCATCAACCTCTTGTTTCACCTAGCTCATTTTATCCTAGCATTTATTTTATAGTTGGGTCTAGTATAATGACATGTACTCTATTCTAGATGATGTATAGCCTAAATTTATTCACTACCTTGACTAGGGCATAAGCATTCTTGTCTAGGGTAGAGTACCTAACTTGACATCATTAACATTAGTTCTCATAAAATCAATAGGGTGTTATTATCATTCTAACCTTTGGGTGAGGCAAGTGGCAATGGTGTACTCTGAAGTAAAGGGGTAGACATAGAAGTCCTACATATAGTCTGGACTAATGAGGATTGGGGATTGCGTGATTGCATGATTGCATATTTGACATATTGGAAAGATTTATTTGATTTTGAGTTCCGTTACACTTTAACATCTTATTTCAACATTGTATTTAATGGATTCACTATTTAAACAAATCTAAAAATAAATTTACACACAAATTTGATTTTCCCAAAGAAAGATTTTAGTTCCTTCCTAATATTAGGTAGAGGTAATTTATAAATTACTCCACCCTTTCAAGGTTGATAAAAATACCTTATTTCATGATAATTTGATCGATCACCTTACATTATATGATGTTAAACATGATCTTATTTGGGTTTAAGGAAATGTCATACCTTATGCATCTTTCAAATACCCTCCCCAAGTGGTGCATATAATCTGACCTATATTTTAAAAACACAGTTAGGTCATCCATATATATTATTATACATTTACCTATCAAACCCTCAAAAGTGAAGTCCATTACCCTTTAGAAAGTGGCACCAAAATTTATTAACCTAAAATGTATATGTTTATAATATAATGTGCCCCACTTGGTGGTTAAAATAATCGTAATTATGTTTATGGGGTTGACCAAGACCTAGTTGTATCCTGATAAGCCATCCAAGAAGGACATCATTTGAGACCCCCTCACTATGTTGATCACATCATTTAGTGAGGGAAATGAATATTTATCTTTATCCAAGGCTTGATTCAAGTTATAAAAGTCCATAAATAGTTAGATTTATGCATATTATTTCACACTAAGACTAGGATAGCCACCCAAGTGGAGTGGAGAATTGGGAAAATTATCCCCACAAAGAGTAACTTGTGGAATTATTT
Source organism: Torreya grandis (assembly GCA_037957365.1). Lineage (NCBI taxonomy): Eukaryota > Viridiplantae > Streptophyta > Pinopsida > Cupressales > Taxaceae > Torreya > Torreya grandis. The sequence goes on from JARHVA010007866.1 coordinate 338,315, forward strand.
GTGTATCAAGGGCTCTAGGATTGGGTTCACCATCCTCTAACTTTGTTTGAAGGGTTTTTAGTTGGGTTTTAAGGGGATATTATGAGTGATTACTCTCAAGTCAAATACCTTAAGGTCTCATATGACCAAGAAATAACATCCTTATATCTTAGTAGTAACCTCTATAGCTACTCTAATTCATGGTCCATATAATTAGGACCCATATTAACCATCTAGGGATTTTCCATAGGATCGAGATTAATGAGTTGACACTTTTGATCCTTAAACTTGGGATTTTTTTCCTACAGGGTTGACCAAGACCTAGTTGTATCCTGATAAGCCATCCAAGAAGGACATCATTTGAGACCCCCTCACTATGTAGATCACATCATTTAGTGAGGGAAATGAATAGTTATCTTTATCCAAGGCTTGATTCAAGTTCTAAAAGTCCATAAATAGTTAGATTTCTCCATATTATTTCAAACTAAGACTAGGATAGCCACCCAAATGGAGTGGAGAATCGAGAAAATTATCCCCACAAAGAGTAACTTGTGGAATTATTTGTGTATCAAGGGCTTTAGGATTGGGTTCACCATCCTCTACCTTTGTTTGAAGGGTTTTTAGTTGGGTTTTAAGGGGATATTATGAGTGATTACTCTCAATTCAAAGACCTTAAGGTCTCATATGACCAATAAATAACATCCTTATATCTTAGTAGTAACCTCTATAGCTACTCTAATTCATGGTCCATCTAATTAGGACCCATATTAACCATCTAGGGATTTTCCATAGGATCGAGATTAATGAGTTGACACTTTTGATCCTTGAACTTGGGATTTTTTTCTAGTAAGTTAGGTTCCAATACATCAAATGATCTTTCTAGTGAATGATTTTTGGATAAGGAAGGGAATGATTTCACTAGAAAGATCATTTTGCAATACCATCCTTATCCAACTCATTCTTGGGGTCATCTCTGTATTTTGCATCTTTGATTTTGGACTTGAATATCCCCTCATTATTGAGGAATTGGATGATTTTTCAGTCATCCTCAGAGACTTAGATGTTTTTCACATTGTTTGTAATAGAGGGACATGGGATGAGTTCTACAAAAAACTATTGTAACTTTGTATCATCTAAAGGAGTTAGGTTTGTTGTCATTGATGTTAGTGAAACTATTACTTGGTTTTCCTCTTAAGGAATGAGGATGATGTTATATGTGTTAAATTTTGATTAGGACCCAAGCCCTATGCTTATACCTTTTGAGGTATGATAGTTTGCAATTAAAACTAGTCTTGATCTAGTTGACCACTAGTTCAAATTTGTTGAAATACTCTTAATTCATTTGCCTTATGTCTTAATGCAAATTATAATGCTAGGATTAGGGTTTCATAATCTACCAAGTTATTCATGTAAGGAAACTATAACCTATATGATGTTAAATTATTTTTCCTTAAGGGTTATATAAATATAAAACTATCTCCAATACCTTGTTTGGAGTGAGATATGTCTATATAAAGAGACCATAAGACAAGAAAAATTGGGATATGACTATTTTAGTTTTTGGGAAGGTTCATGCTTAGTGTGTAGATTCCTAGGTCTAAGGAAACAAGATTTATATTTTGATTAATGTTGATGTATTAAATTATAATAAAATTTATGCATGTTTATCTATATACCATTATTTTTTTAGATACTCCTCTCCATGTCAAACATATATGGGAGAAATTTATGGTCATATACCCATTTAGGGCTTTAGACCAATCTCTATTGAGGAGCATGTCATAGGCTTATAGGATATACACCACTTGGATGTCTATGAAGTGTTGATAGATTGAGATTTTCACATATTTATACTAGCATCACATTGGCCTAGGATTTTGAATCTACTAAGAATTTATGAATATTCTTCCCAAACAACTGATGGTTAAAAATAAAGGAGGCACCTCCATTTTATTCTTGTGAAAGAGCACATTGGTGTGTGCTACTCATATTTTTGGCTGGGCCTATGGGGTCATATTTTGAGTCAAATATTTTAGTAGGAGATCATTTTTATCTATGATTTGAGAAATCTCATGAAGGTTAATGTTAGCCTTGATCTTTTTCATATCATCAACTATGGTGTAACCTCCATTACTTTAGACTAGTCAAGTGTTTTCTATTGCCTTAGGCTCTTGAGGTCTTTGAGATGGGGGTATCATTCATAGAATTTTGTTTTTATGGGGTTGAACCATTATTAGGGGGTGTTAAGTTAGTAAGGGGATATTTTTGTTGCTTATTCCTAAGGGCATAGTTTCTCCTCTAAAATTGCTAAAATGCTTACACCTCACTAATACCTTTGGCTCATTTAATTCTTGTCTAGGGAAGTCCATGATTTATAACACTATAATAGTACTAGGGGATTTACTCAAGTTAGAGGATTTAGGATGATTAGAGACCACCTCTGTCATGTCCCCTTTTCAGTTGACATCTTCAAAGTTGATGATTAGCCTATTATGTGACCTTTGTAGGCTGATATGATGGATAGAGGGTCATGATGGAGCTTGGCTTGGCTTTGCTTAGCAGAATTTTTCTAGTGGGCTTTCGTTTAGGGTTGATCGGACATGTATTGAGGGAGATATTAATATTTGATTGATTTAATTAAATATTAATTATTTAGCATATTTTAATTATGAAACCCTAATTCTTAATTATGAAACCCTAATTAGGGCAAGCACACCTTTTTGATGATATAAGGGTTTCTTATTAGAGAGAGGACATAAATATAATTCTTGATTATTGATATTGAATATTTTGCTAAGGATTTTTCTTGAGAAGACTGAGCCAAGGGCTCTAGTATTTTATCTGCATTGGAGAACGTACACTCTTTAGTGTGTGTAATTTAGAAGCTATGAGATATCAACTGATTTATTGCCAATTTGGGATATAAATTCATATAGAAGTTATCACAGAGGTTTACAGGTATTTCTTTCATTAGTTTTTGATTTAGAAAATTATACAGATAGAAATCTTCAGATCAGGTGTCTAGCATACAGGCTGTGCTAGATTTTATTTGCTCCTATACAGGATCCATATAGATCCATGTAAATTCATACCATTCTATAGTAGGCCAAACAACGGCGTAGGGGACCCAAAGACTGACATTGATAGGCCAGAGACTAACATCAACTGACTGAGTACCGACATTGGTAGGATAGTCGACTAATAGTGACCGAAGTCGGCAGTATATCGACTGATGACGGTAGAATAACCGATGTCGGTGACTATGTTTTCAACACAGCAACTTGAGCCGCACAGATTTATGGTATTTTTTAGATTGCTAGAAGATAATCAGGGTTTTTTAAGACTATATTTTAATATTCTTTATTTGCATGACAGAGGACTTTTATTGTAATCATCTGGATGAGTAATAAGATCTTTGATTTGACAGTTGAGAGATTATATTTTGGTTTATTTATTTATCTAGAATTATTCTTCAAAACTTTCAATTTTTCTTATTACATGCATAAAACACCCAAAAAATTAGAATACATAGAAAAGCAATTCAAAATATCTAGTTTCAGAATTCAAGGGAAATAGGGGATATTACAACCTCATATTATTCCATATCCTTATATAAGATATTGAAAGTATAACTTATCTCCATGAAGTCTAGTTCCCCATGTGCTATCATGTTATGTACTTAAAACCAATTAGGCAAGGTTATCTTGAAGATATTAATCTTGGGTAGCCTATTGGGTGAAAGTTATAAGGGGTTGTGAGGATGGTTATAGTTATTAATTAGTATTTATATGTAAAATTATTATTGAAACATTTTGTATTAGAGTTAATTACCAACCTTTGTATCCCTCAGAAGTCATTGTTGAGTTTTTGTACCATCCATTAAATGACATATAACTCAATCTTAGTTGAATCTTGAGGTGTGGTTTGGGTATTTTTAGCCACAACCAATATTACTTGATGTTGAGTTTAGAGAATAAGTTCTTGGCTCCCTAGTTTTAGGAAATCTAATTTTTGGTTTGAAGTGGGGTCATCTAATGGTATTTGATGCATTATAAGGAGAATCTAAAGTATATGTTCATTTTGGTTAGCATTTGGCAATAAGCTCAACATAGGCATCTATGGTAACATACCAGGAGTGGGGGACATGGTGTGACCTTGAGGGTTCAATTGCTTATCCACTTTTGATGGCCCTTACATAAGCTTAGGATAAGTTTATTATGGATGTGTCCCTCCTTAGTAACATGGATATCCAAGTGTCTAACACATTCTTATACATTTCAAGTGCTAGTTGAGGGTTAGGTTGATAAAGCATAATGACCCAACTATACATCTTATGAAGACTAGTATTAAAGTCCTTAATGGGCTCATTAGGATCCCTTTTGATGTAGTAAATATACTAGTATCAGACACTAAGGTTTATAATCTAGCCAAATTGGGTAAGGAAAGTAGAACTAAAATGGTCCCAACAAGGGATAGAGTCTTTGGGAAGGTCAAGGAAATAATCATACATATATTCCATTAAGTAAAGGGGAAAACCATGAATTTGGCATCCTCATGATATACATTTATAATCCCCTAGGTGGTCTTGTAGGATGTTATGTGTTCTTCATAGTTTTTCCCATGCCAAGGGTGAGATGAGGAAGATACCTTTCAAGGTTCCTGGGTAAATCATGGATAACCCTTGATATGTTGATCATAGAGTCATCTAACCAAACCATCTTGGGTTGGAAATTTGGGATAGATTATGGGGATAAATGGATAGGAATGATATAAGGTATAAGTTAGTTGGACTTGGGTTTTTATGGAAAAGTAAAGGAGAGATTACCAATTGACTTTGACATGACCTAGCCCTAGTAATATGTGAACTAGTCTTAGGATGCTTCATAATCAAATAGTAGTTAGCATGTTATAAAAAATAAACTAATCTTGACAAATCATAAAATAAATCCATAGAAAGTATGAAGTATCCCAATAATCCCTCCTAGTGCCAGCTGTTATTTGCTCTAATCTTTTCCTTCTCATAAAATGCCCATGAGATTGGGAATTCCTTAAAAAGGGGAAGGTGGGGACAATTGTAAAATTTAATCCTCCATGTTAGGACTAATCTAGGATCAGCTTAGGGCATGGTTGTGAGTATTTGACTTCACAAATGAAGTTAACATGAATGGTCTCCAAGAGATGCACTATCACCACCAAAGTTTCATTCTAATTTCTTACACATAGGTCATATATTATTATGAGGATTTGATTATTAAGATTATTATTTATAAAAATAAGGGTAAAGAGTATTATAATGCTAAAGAACAAACACAAAAGAGAGGAAAGGGTAGGGTAGAAAAGGGGAGCCTCTAGGTCTAAAATTAACTTAATTCATTAATCACTGAACTAAGTGACTCTACCATAGTTATACCACTATAGAATGAGTTTCACTAAAGTTATACCTCCAAGAACATACAGTGGGAAGAGTCTGAGGGAACCAAGAGTATGCCTATAATATGAGATCTTACTAGCAATACATACTATGAGTTTATTATTGAATACACATATTCAACATATAAGAATTTATAGATTGACACACAAATTATGATCACTACCAAAAGGGGAAATGAAATAACTCACATAGTGATTATTATAGCTAAGCACATCATAAACATGGCACACATAAAGAAACAATTTATTAATCTAATTAACCTAGCATTAATAATCATTCAAACATGAAGATGAAAGGGAATTAGAAAACAAAATAAACCCTCTTATAGAAAAAATATATTATATTCATTAAAAGGAGTAATTTTTTTCCAATAATATATATGGGTTGATTTTATAGTCTAGATTTATGAAGGAAAAGAAGGTGAAATCTTGGCAATAATCTGATAACACGTTTGACCAATTTCTAGTAGACCTTATAATATAACATGATTATTACTTATATATATATATATATATATATATATATATATATATATAAGGATGAAGATCTCCTCCAAATAGCATGAGGATCCCATTTTGGGCTAGGGTGGCCAATCATTAGAGTTACAACCATATTTCAAAATTTAAAACAAGACAATCCCTATAAACCTACAAAATATCTATGGAGGACCATTTAATTAACACAAGGAGGTGGCTGAGAAGTTATAGATCCTAACTACATTAACTTAGAATCCCTAACTTCTAGTATGGATGCCATACGGTCAAACTCCTTATCTAGCTTGGCAAGGTTTATTGCGGGCTCCTTGAAGATTACCTCGACCTAAATTTTGAGACTCTAAGAGACTTTAAATGGTGTTTCCATTGACACTTAGACTCTGAAGACATAGTTGATGCTCATTGAGGAATGTGTTGACACATCTATCACTACCTAGGCCCATTCCTAGTTTATTTTAGCCACTTTATCCTTCATAACCTAGTATAATTGACCTAGCCAAACTCTAAATTCCCCTTAGTCAAGTAAGGTGCCATCTAGGTGGAATACCATATAGATATTAACCTCCCTGAATTAGGTCACTATCTTCTTCTTACCTTATTCCAAGGATCGCATTGTAGCACAAGCCATGGAAAACCAATCCTTAATTAAATCCTTCATGTTCATAGCATATGTTTGGTATAACCCCAAGTCTGAGGTTGGCATAATTTTTAGCTCTAAGAGCATTCCTTTGTTGACCACCACTTACATATTATGGTATTTCTCATTAATCTTTGAAATCCTCTCCATGTAGGTTTAAGTCTACTAGATAAGTATGTTGGTCTCAACCAGAGTCTCCACTAATTTCCCAAGGACTGAGAGAAGTAATAGGAGGGCATCTTTGACCTACATAATTAACCTGATTGGAAATGTGATCTTTACTTTGGCTTTTAAAATTTTGACCTAGATTTGCATGTCCTTTAGGAGCTTCTTTTATAGATCATGGGTAACCTTGAGAAATGATAGTGGGTCCTAAACCAGTTTCTCTTTCATGGTGTAAGTCCTCACCTTGTGAGTGAGAATAGATCCTAATGGGTCTACCATACCACCAAGTTTCCCTCCTAGATGAACCTTTATGTGAGTGATTTATTCATGATTTTGGAGGCTCAGTCAAAACTCCATTTCACATCTAGGTGCCCTAGATAGTTATCTTTAGTACCTATGAACTTAGGACCATTATTTTGGTTATGGTAGGAGTAAGAGGGGTGGATGAAATGGTAGTGAATGGTGTATGATGAGGTGGAGGGGAGATGGATGAATTTGAAGGAGTGAATTAGGAAAGTAGTGGAGGTGGAGGGGGCATGGGAGAAAAAAGAGGGAGAATGAAAGGGGAGGCCCAAGGGAATGTTTGAACCCACCACTATTTCTAAGTTAATTTCACTTGAGTTAGAATTTACCCTATGAATAGGTGATTAAAAAATAGGGAAGGGATGGATGGGTTGAAGGTGAGTCATGTGGCACCCTAGGTAATGAAAAGAAGGGATTAAGGAGCTAGGCACTGAGATGCTGAAATTGGGGCTACAAGAGATATTGAGGTCTATGAAAGAGTTTGAATCATAGTATAAGGATTTTAGGATGGGGTTGGAGTGTGAGTTTATTTTTGCTTCTTCTTTGGCCTCTTACCTAGGTTAGTCTCAAATGTTGTAGTAGATGGTCTGAGTGAGATGATAGAAACCATATGAGCTAATGGTGGAGTAATCAAAACTAATTAGGGGAGTGACAAACTAACTTGAGTAGGCATTGAGAGGGTCCCTGATAAAAGGGGTATGATCCCAAAACTTTTACTTATGCTTGTTACTAAAGGCATACCCAAGGGAGGCACTGAGAGGATTCTAGGTTATAATATGGAGGGATTAGAAGGGAAAGAAAAGGAAAGGACACTATGGAGGACCAAATACAAAAATAATTTGTCAAAATATGTAGGGGGAGTAATGGGGAACATAGGAAGAACCACTTGGGGGATTTTTGGAAGCATAACAAAACTTGTAGGAACCAGAATTAAGAGTTGGAAAGTGGTGGGAGTGATGGGTAGAAGGGAAATGGGAAGAGATAGAGGTGTGAGAGGGGGAATATGGATGGTGCCTATTGGGATATTTTCTCTAATATCACTCTTGGGATATTGACCACATCAAACCTCAAGTTATATATGGTCTAAGGCTAAGGTGTTAGTGGGTGAGGAGGTTATGCTTGGGATACCTAGCACTAAGTGGATCATTTATGACTCTATCATGGCCTAAATACTAGAGCTACTAGAGGAGGAAAATTTAGATAAGGATCATGAGGATAAAATCAAGGAGGTGAATTAGTATCCAATTCATAAGGGGAAAGATATGATAGAGAAGTTGGATCTAGACTTGGAGTGTGAGGAGGTGGAGGAAAAACACCTTACAGGATCTTCTAAGATATGACTAGAGATGTCAGATTTAGCTCCTCCAAAGACTAAGTAAGAGCTAGATGAGGCACATAGGCACCAATTTTATCCTTATTTCCCTTATTATTCTTATTAGATACTATTTAAGATAAGACCTCTTGGTCATTAGTGGCATTCAAATATAGCACATCATCATATTTAGCCTAATGATCATAGTTGATATTAAGGTAGGTTGAGTACCATACCAAGTGAGATCAAATTACCCCTTTAGTGTCATATTTCTAGATATTTCATTGTATAAGGTAAAGTGAGTCTCACCTATCCATCATCTTTTGAATTGAAGGGAATGTTTTGTATATGTGGTGCCTTATGTTTTGACACTATATGTAGAACCTAAATAAGCCTTCCACTAGTTGATAGGTAATATCATGTTCTAATTGGTGGTCTAGAATATAATATGGTAGGTAGAGGGGGTCCTTAAGGAAACCCATAATTTATATCATAATGGCATACTTGTAAATCCATTAGTCTCTAATGTATGTGATAAAATCCCTGATTGCCTTTGAGATTCAAGGAATCATAGCCTCATTGATGGCTTGGTAGACCATCAGGTAGAAATGATTGCATATGTCCTAGATGTGGTGGTGGAAATGGTTAACATATATATTATAAAATAACATGTCAACCATTGATCCCCTAGGAAACTATACAAGAAAATTAAAAGGATTGAGAGAGAGCATCCTATAGACTACATCTAATAGGTATCTCATCATGTATAAATTATCCCCATCTTGGGCATCTATGATGGAATTAACCAACTTGAAGTTGATAAATCCTCCCATGTATTGGACCTTTGAGTGCATAAGTATCATGTGAAGGAGAGGTACCCACATCTTGATGTGTAGGTAATCCCAACCCTCAAATAGCCATTTTAGTAGGATCAAACTTACCTAGACCTCCTCTTAGAAGGTGTGGATCATGTACACATTAATATGATCCTTGTTAACCCAATTAGATTCTATGTTCTCATCCTAATCATGGAAGATGTCATATATGAAATACGTCACCATCTAGATCATTATTATTGCTACATCATAGGAGAAAGTGTAGTCTAGGAGGGAGTAGTATGTCTTGAAGGAATTCCCAAAGATATCAATAATCTAGTGCTGAGATTTGGGTGAGCATACCTAGTCATGGACTCTATCTTCCATGTGGATCATATTGCAAAGGATGTTGCTCCATAAATCAACACAAGGGAATGCCTTTGGTTTGGTTCCATCTCTATGGATCCTACACTTCTTGTAGGATATAAGGGCATCCTCATACTCTACCTATTGGTAATTTTCATCCTTTGGGTTTGAGGATGATGTATCCATTATAGTAGGATGGAAGAGAAATTAGGAATATCTAGGTGTATAATGTACAAAATATAGGGGTTCTCTATGGAAATTTGAAAGGAAGAATTTAGAGATTTATTTGAAGGCAACAATAGTAACCATTAACAATCTTCTCTTATGATTTTATAATCACATGCATACAACCCTTTGTATTAATGACATTTGGTGTCTCATTTTATGTGATTTTGATAATAAGTTGGTGGTTATAGTTTCTCTCTTTATTTTTAAATCTAGAATTGAATTTAAAGCCCATGATCGTCTATCCCTATCTCGATATAACAATTACAATGGGATGTTTTAAAATTGTATAATTAGGCCTATTTTCCCATTTTTAATCCCTAACATGTGGTAGGCATGCATTCAAATATCTTAGAGGATTCTTAGTTAAATCTTACTTTTTGACATTTGTCATCTACTCACTGGTCTTCTTAATAATGGTTGGTACCTAAACACAACCCTTATACTTCATGTCATTCACTTAGGAAGGGTGATGTGTCACTTAAGTACTTTTGGAATATTTATATTAGATCTTTAGTCTCATATGTACCTTATCCTAACCTTCTTAGGGCCTTAAGTAGATACTAGTTCATTTACATTCTAGGTGATGTGGTTCCTTCTCATTAAGTTAGGTTCTCCTAGGCTCTAACATATTTGATAGGTCTAGGGACTAGTCGCTCTGACACATGATGACATGTCACCTTCCCATTCAATTGGAATCTTCTAGGCTCTAACATCTATAATAAATCTAAAGGATTGATTGATCTGACTCAGTTGGGCTCTCTTAGGAATTAACATCTCTTACAAGTTTAGAGGACTATATATTATAACACAAGGTAATTTGGTGTCTTCTAATTTGGTCAGGTTCTCCCAAGATTTGATATATTTAATAGGTTTAGGAGATTGGTCATTCTAACACATGGATATGTGGTACCTTCTCATTCGATTAACATCTATCTAGATTTGACATCTTTGAAAGGTTTGAAAGATTAGCCACTCTAACACATGGTGATGTGATGCCTTCTCATTTGGTTAGGCTCTCCTAGGATCTAACATCTTTGATAAGTTTAGGGAATTAGATGCTCTAAGACATGGTGACATGATGGCTTCTCATTTAGTTGAGCTCTGACATCTCTAATAGTTTTAGGGGAGTGACCTCTCTAACACATGAAAATGTGGCACATGTACCTTAGGTGTTCAAAGAGTAAACAATATATAGATTAGTCCCTTTTTATTCTGAATGATAAAAATCAATTACAACAATATACTAGGACTAAACACTCTTTCTTAAGAACTAAGGAGAACATAAAATAATAAACAAGATCATAAAATAGAGATAAAGGCAATTCAAAATTTTTGCCTCCTTTGTCAAATTTGATGCTTACTTATTGGCATAAGGATGTCCATGCTCAGACAATGATAATTTGAGTCTTCTAGTAATTCTATTTTATGGTGGCAACATCTCTCCTATAGTCACTTGGGGCTTGGTGTTAAGCTTGACATAATTTGGGAATCATTACACTAAGCTCAAAGGCTTCTAAAAGGTATTCCAGTAGAATAACCTTACACATAAAATATTATTGACATATGGTGTGGGAATTTATATTTATATCTCAAAGAACTAAATCTAACCCTAGGGAGGTTAGGTTAAATTTTAACTTGGGTTAAGTCTAAATTAACCTAGGTTGAGTTAGTCTAACATTAGGTTGGGTCAACATATTCATGAAATATTGACACCTTAGTTTTACATATTTGTGAGGCATGAAAACTCACTTTAGATATTTGTGAGGCGTGATTTATATTTTTTAATATTTAAGAGATATTAAATCACTTTATTAGCTCATTTGACCTTTGACTTCATATTTGGCTAAAAATTCATTTTTTGGTAAATAAAATTTAGTAATTTGAATGGAAATTTTTATTTAGACAAGTTAATTAGGATTTAAAATGTAATTATTCTTTATTAGTGTTTTTTGGATTTTTTCAATTATTTAAATGTTATGAATTAAAAGTTTGATAGGTCAAAAGTGTCAAATTACTAGGTCGTAATTTGACTAGGGTTTGAACTAAACTAGGTTAGTGATGCATATAGGGTAATACACTAAATAAGCTAACCTCATCATGTTTTTAGTCAATTAAATCCCTTGTATGGATAAAATTTGTAAATTTATGTGATTTCTAGGCTTACATATGTCATTTACTAGAAATTGAACTAAATCTTGGTTTAGGCATGAAAGTGGCCAAAACTATGTGTCTATAGTTTTCCCACATTTGAGAAGGAATTGTAAGATATAGGTAATATAACATATTTTAAAATAATGAAAAATTCATTAGTCTAACTGGTTCATGCCATAAAGGGTGGCTGATAAACCCTTGATACCCCCTTGATGGAGTGGACATAAAAAATAGAGTTGTTGAATATTCCCTCAAAATGAATAAATGACATGATCTAGTGGTAACAGGGGTGGAATTACTAAATTTACCAAAGGTAGTTATAAAAAATAATAGAAATGGAGTCAATAATTTTCCCAAAGGTGGTTATAAGTAGTGGCATGGATAGATGCCCCAGTAGTGTGGTGGAATGGGTACTATTTTTCCAAAAGATGGTTATGATAAATAATGAAATGGGAAACAATGATTTACCCAAAGGAAATTATAATCAGTAATGAACAATGGGACAAAAATTGATTTTCCTAAAGGTGGTCATAATCAATAACCAATAGTGGGAAAAGCACTAACTTTCCCAAAGGTGGTTAAAATCAAGAATAAAAAATGAGAAATATGGATTTGTCCAAAGGAGATTATAATCAAAAACACATGCATTATCCCCATAAGGGTGAGTAGAGTGTGTAAAAATAATGATTTTCTCATAGGTGGTTGCAATCATTAGCAGAAGTTATAAAAAATAATGATTTTCCCATAGGTGATTATAATCATTGAATTTGGTCGAAAATAGAATTTGTCACAATGGGGTAAATTAACAAGAGTAGTTTATGCAAAAAATATGTAAAATGGATTTATGATGATCTTGTAAAGGATAGAAACATATTTATATCCTAATATGAGTTTAAAGATACACATTCAAAAAAACATGGGATGTGGGTTAAAAAATCATGTTGTTAAATGGGTATCAAGGGAGGCCAAAAAAGATGGTTTAGGTGTAATACAACCAAACAATAAGTTATATAGGATCAAAATATACAAAATGGACCATGGATGTGAAAAAATCACTTCCTAGAGGGTGTATAATGAACTATAGGCCATAGGGGGTAAAAATTCAAATATTTGGCTATGTATTCACCAATGGGGTGAAAAACAATTCATTTTCACCCCAGCCTTTCTATAATTTTAGCTCTCATTTTTTGCATAAATTATTGAGAGAAAATGGCCCATAGAAGATCATGATGACACATATTAGAGTGAGTGAGGGAGCACATGCATCCATCAAATGATGGGGAACCATTAATTAACCATAATTTTGTCATTAACTTCTATTTAATAACAATAATTGCACTTTGAAATTCAAACAATGATGAATTCACCATTTATGTGGTAGGGAAAATGGTGGTTTCACCAAGGATCAGTGACTTTGTGTGAAGTCACCATTTCCAAAAATGGAGATAATGCCAAAAAATGGTGTAAATAGTCAAAATAATGATTTCAACCATTTTTAGGTGAAGTCATCATTTTTGCGAAAATAAAAATGATGTTTTCACCTTAAAATGTGAAAAAGTGCCTAAATAATAGGTTCACCCTACTAAACAATGGATTTGCTTTGAAATAATAGGTTTGCCCTACTAAATAGTGGATTTTATCTAAGTGGGAAAAATAACTAACTTTGATGACTTGGTAGGGGTCTAACCTCTATAAGAGGGTCACTTAGATGGAGTAAGAAAGTCTTAGGCTCTATTAGTAGTATGCAGTTAAGTTGATACTAACCATTTTTATTGTAAGAGTGATTGGTTATGCTTACCTATTGAGAGAGATGATTGCATTATATTTGGACCCCATATATCTAAATTTATGTCATGGTGGACCTCCTATAGGTGTTATACTTGCATGACATGGCATGAATACCCATTATATAGGAAAATTGAGCTTATCTAAGTGTGTTAATAGAGCTCTAACATAGAGAGATGTTGACCTTTCACTTTTTTATGGGAGAGGCCACTGTCACACTTGAGGATAACTAGCATATATTCAAGAAACTAATGCATGGGAGATTCTTGTTTTGGACACCACTCACAAATCATCATGTGGTACTTGATGATTTACGTAGTTATCAAGGTATCCCCATGGTTTAGGGGAAATTTGTTATAGACGTGATCAATACCTACACTAACATTTAGCTAGATAATCTACCTACTAGGGATCCTTCACCATTATCCCTAATTTATTTAAATGTTATTATGTTCATTACCATTATTAGTGGCATCTTATTTCTTGATAAGAGTGTTTGATACTTCTATATGGGCCTAGGTGGTGTGTTTAGGATCATGATGGAGGCTTTTACATGTTTTGCCTAAGGACCAATAGTTATAAAATAGTTTTATAAATATTTTCACCTAATCACATACTAAGGTGGATGTAGTATTATATCCTACATACTTCTCATGGTTTGGGGCTATGAGCATATTATGATTAAGTGACCAATTAAGATGCACAAGATGCAGGATCTCAGGGAGCCATTATCATATGGTTGGGTTAAGATAGGAGCTAACTAACATGGGCATAAAGGATACATCCCATTATATCATCAAATTTTTGATTATCTAACACCATACTTTTTTATATAGAGGTTTTACCTCACTTACTATATGTAGTGGTTTAGGGATGGATGGTACATGGGCTTCATGACTACTAGATGTTTTCTTATTGGGAAGTAGTCCCATATTATAGAGTACCACTTAGATTTGGTATTTAGATAATTTGGATACACATAGGATGTACCTAAGGGGCCATAATGGTTTATACATGTCATGCAAAATATTAGTAGGGATACTTTGATTATCCCAAAGAGTGAGGCTATGTTGAGTTATCTTAGTATACCATGGGTTATCTGAGCCTATGCAAGAGGAGCTAAAAATAAAGGAATTACTCTATCTTTCATACACTAGTGGGTACATTTGTGCCCATTAAGACTAATAAATCTATTACTAGTAGGGGTTCACACTCTTATAGATATTGAGGAGATGGATTCCAAGACCTCAAGTTGTAGAAACAACACCTAGTAGGAGAGTGAGGATAAGGATGATGATGATAGTTGGGATTAAGGAGATGAAGATGAGGGGTTAGATGTGATGAGATTGGACCCTAGTTTGGTATTGGTGGTATTGGCATAGGTTAGCTTAGGTATTTTAGGTACATATGTGGATCTAAGTTAGGTAGAGCCTTATCGTATGGCCGAAGTAGGTAGGGGCATTGGCATTCTTGAGTAGGAGGTCAGTGTTTGATTATAGGAGGTGGTAGGGTTAAAAAAATAGTTAAGTGATATAGAGGTCACACTAAACATAAGGGATGATGATATAACATGGATATAGGAAGAGATCACTCATTTAAAGGATAATATAGCTAAGATGGTGTAGGTATAGGGATATCTCATAATAGAGAGATCAGGCCATTAGTGAATGTGATTAGGAATTGACCACTATAGATAGACTAAGATGAGAGTGGGATGAATATTAAGGATTTAGTATATAGGATGGATTCTCATAAATGATAATATAGATCCTTTAGGATAAGGATGAGTCATCCTTCAATAGGTGAGCCTATGAGTATACCATTCCCATAGAGTAGCAGGTTGTTACTTTTGAGATTGAGGACATACAAAGGGCATGGGACATTTATGGTTAGTCTCATATAAGTACTCATGTTTTAGGTGCTTCAATCTAGTAACTTCATCATCCATGACCACTATTAGTAGGACCACTAGGGCCACCAAGGCCACCTCCAGCTACAAGTCCCATGGATACATAGAGCTAGAGTTGATTATAAGGATCTTGGAATTTTGGCACAATTGGCATTATTTTGGCCTATGGCATTGTGCCCATTGTATCAACACTTGTGTATTTTTGAGACACCATCATGATATGTATATATCTTTTATGTATAGGATATTTGAGATACATTGACATTCAATTTTGGGTCTTTTGAGGCTAATATACATGTATATGATATTACTTTGAAATATATATTATGTCATGTTTATTTTCTTATTTATATCATATTTAGCATTTATTAGCATTATGGATGTTTAACATTGTTGATGTTTATGCTCATGTATGCTCTATTTATGTATTGATTATTCCATGTTTATGAGATGTTTTGTTGGTTATCATATGATTATGTTGTATGACTCATATGGAGCTTATTAAAATATGTAAATCTATATAAACACCTAATAAATCATTTGTTGTTATTGTTTATTACTCATGTATTTAGGTATCTTTTTGGGTATTTAGTTAGTTTGATATATTGGAGTACTACCATTGCATTGCTAGAATAGACTCCATGTGAGCACATTTTTGCTAAAGCTTATGATATTATGCATGATAACTATGGATAAATAAAATGGAAATATATATCCTAAGGATGGGAAAATTAATTTAAATGTAAATATAAACAAATAAGGAATAAGATATGAATACTCAAATTCTAAGTGTAAATTTAAAAAATAAATCAAGTATAAGACTAAAAATAACAATTCATAACCTAAGTACATGATATGGATAATCAAGACTTAAATGAAAAATGACATGTCATAATATTATGGAAACCAAGAAAAAACGGAAAAAATGAATAACAAAATAACCAAATAAAACAAAATAAAAAGATAAAAATAAACAAAATAAACAAATAGATAAAAACAAAACAAAACATAAACAAATAAACAAAAATATAAACAAACAAGGCTATACAAATGGAAACAACATAAAAACATAAAGAACCAAATACAAAAAAATGAAGAAAAATGAACCAAAAAACACAAAAAACAAACAAACAAACACTAATAAAATAGATAATATAAACAAACTATACAAAGAACAAAAACACTAATAAATAAATCAAAACAAAACAAACCAATAATAAATAAATATAAACAAAACATAAATGAAAATGAATCACAAAATAATAAACAAAACACCAATAAAAAAATAACAAACAAGTAAAAAAACACATGAACAAACAACTACCTAAACACAAATAAATTAACAACAAAACACACAAACAAAACACCAATAAATATAAATAAATAAACTAACTAACTAACAAGATACAAATAAAGATAAATAAAATGAATAATTAAAACAAGCAAACCATGCAAAAAAAAAATGAACAAATCAATAAAAAATAGTTAAAGAATCCAAAGCAAAGGAAAGTGTAGTAAACACACTAGCCTAAACACACATAAACAAACAAACTAAACTAAATAGACAATAAGACATATATAAAGGTTAATCATAATGTTAGTACAAACATAAAACAAATTATTCATCTATGTGTAATATTGTTACTCTTGGTGATAGGGTAACCCTGAAATTTGGTAAAAATGACATAGGTGAAGCCACACAAGAACAAAAGATACACAGTTTCCCCTATGTTATAAGAGAGCAACAACACAAACAAGATGATAAACATTTCCCCTAGGTTATAATATATAATGAAACGAAAAATACAACACAAATATTTCCCATAAGCCTTAGGCATAAACAAAATAAAATAAAACATAAGGGGAATAGTAGAAGAAGAAGGGGTCGCTGAGTTGACTATAGATGTACTAGTTAAGTTTATAATGCCTACAAGTTCCATGGACATAATATCCAATGTGAACTTTTAGTTTTTCCAAGATATGGGATAAAATAAAATTAATGTTAATAAAACCTGATTTACTTGTAGAGTAAAATATGAAGGGTCTCACAAAATGGCTAGTGCATGAGAAAAGAGGGGATGATGTTTCACAATCACAAAAACATCAACACAAATAAATTGTGCAAGCATGAGATTATGGTGTTGGTTAAAAACACACTAGAATTCAAGATATGAGCATCCATAAATAAATTAAATTTATAAGTCATAGTGTCTACTACATCTAAGGTTTAGAATGATAAGTTACTTATAAAATGGTGAGAGTGTTCAAATATAAATTACTCACAAAATAGCGAGAGCATACAGCTAAGGCCAATAAGGATGGGGAAAATAAATGACAAGTGGTTACTTGTGAGATAATTAGGGGACCCAGAATACTTAAGGCAAAGAATGGTAGAAAAAGAAAGGAAGGTGTGGATGATCTAACATGAGATACCCCATGTATCCAAGTTTTTCCTACATAGTCTATGTAGACCTCAGGCCAATGTAGTTCTCTTACAAATAGGAGGAAAAAGATTGAGGTGGTCTATAAACAAACTAAATAAACAAGATGTCCCATCCCAAAAAAAAAATTATGGATTTATATCTCATGTGTAAATTCTAATCCAATTTCATGATTTTATGATTTTTATGATTTTTTAGATATTTTACAGATGTTTAGGGGTTTTGAAACTATTACAAATGTTTTCAGAATTTTCTAAGCATCTCAACTTGATCAATAATTATGAGATACATAATATTCCAACTCACAAAACAATGAGATCATGGCTTAGGTTGTTCACAAAAAGGGGACAACATGACTTAGGTTACTCATAAAATGGTGGGAGTGTGCCTTAGGTTGTTGAAAAAAAGGAGAAAGTATGGTAAATGTGTGACTGATCTGACCTAAATTTGAATCAAGTGTTTCCTACATAGTCCTACAAGACCTCAAGTCACTATAGTTCTACCTACACAAAAGGCATCCAATTAAGTACTAGCAAGTTCAATTAAAAGGCAAATTAGAAGGTAAATGGAAATAGTAATGGTAAGGTGATGTGATGTGACAATGTGTGGTAAAGGTGTTGTCCCTAATTTTTCCATAAGAAATTATAATTAGTAAATAATGGCAAAGGGTCATTGGTACTAATATTCCCATATATAGTTATAATTAGTATCACAAGGTGGAAATGTAACAACAAATGAAGGATCTAATTGCTAGGACCACTATCATAATGCTTTCATATATTACCATTTGAACATGTACTTATGAAATAATTTATAGAATTGAATCTATCATTAACAAATAAACATACTTAAAGTAAAAATGAATCAGAACCAAGGCCAAATATGATAGGCAAGGTTAGATAAAGAAGAACTGATTGGTAAAGAGTTAAGGGTATGGTATAATAAAAATGGGTATTATATAAATAATAGGTATAATATGGCATAACTTATACAATACTTATACACAATAATTTGAATACATCAAGCATAAAAACATTTGAGGTGCATTATGTTCAATGGTTCATCAAGTTCATCTCCTTTTGGTGTAACAATCTTATGTGCTCCAGAATCGTATTTGGCAACAACTACATATGGCCCTAACTAGTTTGGTTGAAAAATTTCTTTTTCCTTGGTTTCAACATTGAAATTTTTATGATTATCTTTTATCAATAGGTCACCAAGCTTGAATTCAAGATGATTAACATGCATATTATATTAGCCTTTTAATCAGTTCTAAAAAGCCTAAAAATTATTCAAGGCAACCAAGTGTTTACCATCAAGTAGGTATATCTCCTATAAGTAAGCCACTCTATAGTCTTTATCTTTGATTATGTGCTACAACCAAATTCATATAGAAGGTAAATCAACCTAAATAGGAAGAATGGCCTCATTTCCATAAACAAGTGAATACAGTGTAACTCTTGTTAGAGTACAAAATGTCATACAAAATTCCTAGAGGGTGTTAAATAGCTAGAAGTGTTAATTACAACCAACATCATTGATAATCTTATACAAAATATTGACAATGGTTTTATTATAAGCCTTAGCTTGGCCATTGCCTTATAGATAGTTAGCAATAGAGAAATTTTATTTTATTTGGTACTAAGAATAAAATGTTTTCACATCTTTGCTCTTGAATGATCTAACATTATCAGATATAATGTTGAATGGGATGTCATAGAGGCAAATGAGATGGTTGAATATGAACTTGGAGATCTGCTTAGTAGTGATGTAAGTGATGGGAATGGATTTCACCCACTTAGTGAAGTATTAGGTACTAGTCAAGATATGTTTATGGCAATCAGAGGATGTTGGATTGATCTTCCCAATAAGGTTGAGTCCCTATGTTGAGAATGGGCATGGTGTTGCCAATGGTTTGAGTGTCTTGGCTAGACCATGAATCAAATTGGCATGCTTATAACACTTGACACACCTTTTCACATATTTATTTGCATCTATTTTCATCATTGACAAATAATAACTAGTAAATAATGTTGGAAATATTGTCATTGATGTCAAAGGTTTAGCATTATTGGTGATAAAGGCCCCATTGCATTTAATGTTGTTGGTAATAAATATATCTTGGCTAATATGAGTTAATATTTATTTAATATTAACAAATATATTTTTGGTTGCATATGAGACAAAAGAAGGGCCCATGGAGAAGTTGAAGAGCCACGGGATAAAGACAAAAGAAGGATGGGATGCATTTTCCCATGAAGAGTAATCTTGGGGAATACCAAGAGTCACCAAGTGAAGACAAAAGAGTAAAGGGCGAATTTCTCATGAAGGGACACTTTAAGGAATACGAAAAGTCATGAAAGATAAGAACAAAAGTGGGAAGGACGTTTTTGGTCATGAAGGGTCACCACATGACTTTTCAAATGCTTGGATATGAAGGGTCATCCAAGATTGGTGCCATTTTCCATGAGGATTGAAGGGTCAAAAAGGGGGAAGGCCAAAGGTCATTTGGAAAGCTATAAATAAAGGCTTGAGAAGCCATTTGTAATAAGAGTGTGTGAGGTTGATTTGATATTGTAATATCTAGCTTAGAAGAGCAACTATGAGAGATGAATATGATTTGTATTTGTTATATCTAGCTTAGAAAAGCAAAGGTGAGAGGAAGGAGATGTTGTATTAATCTATCATTTGTTGAGATAGCAACATTGAGAGATAGGTGTGTGGTATACACAAAGGGGTTGGTGCTCCTATGGGTTGGTGCTCAGCAAAGGGGTTGGTGCTCTTGTGGGTTGGTGCTCACAAATTGTTGTTGGGTTGGTGCTCGGCAAAGGGGTTGGTGCTCCTATGGGTTGGTGCTCATGAATAGGTGTTGGGTTGGTGCTCAAAAAAGGGGTTTGAAGCTCCTATGGGTTGGTGCTCACGAATTGTAGCTGAGGTTGGTACTCATCAAAGGGGTATGGTGCTCCTATGGGTTTGTTCTCATGAATATATTTGAGATTGATTCTCCATGGTTTTTCCCACATTGGGTTTCCACATTATATCTGGTGTCTCTCTCTATCTTGTGTGATGTTTATTGTTTGAGTTTTACTGCATATCTTGAATGTTTGATTAAGTGGAATTTGATAAAGGGAAAATTTTATAAGATATATAATATACTGATTCACCCCCCCTCTCAGTATATTTCATGCTTAACAAATAATAAATTTTTGGCTAAGATTACCTCATTGGTGTGGGATCCACACACTTCATAGACTTTCCTTAATATGATTTCATATTCTACTGAAGGTAAACAATGAAATATAATTACATCATAGCTTCTATGATATAAGGTTGGTATAAGTAATATATAACGAGAGGCTTTATGGGTGAATGATTTTTGTTTTTTAAGTGATAAATTAGGAGGTATGGTTCGGTATTGAATATAGGCATATATATTTGAGGACTAGGGAGATGTGGGACCAATAATGTCATAAACCATCTTGATGGCTAACTATTGATGTGATAGCATTAAGAGATATTCAAGAAGAAATTGATAATCCCTAGCTCTATCAGTGATCTAGATCATGGAACCAATAGTGGCCATAGCATCAACTATTTAGTTATTGGCTTAAGGTATTCCCTTAAATTGGATGTTGGTAAGCTAATGCTTAAGAGTATCTACCATCTCCTTATAGGGAACCATATTCTCATCTTTTATCTAGTATTGGGCCTTGACCTTATTGATGATTAGATAAAAATCACCATAAATAATTGAATGTTGAATGTGCTAATGTATTGTTTGATGAATCCCAATAATGAGAACTTCATACTCAACCATGTTATTAGTATATGGAAGTACAATACTAAAGGACTTGGGAATGGCATCCCCTTGTGGCATAAAAAAAAATATTATGGCTTGTGATCCATGAGTCATGAAGGATCCATCAAAGTACATCTTCTACTATTTGGTCTTAGGAGGTGTATCTTCTTCTTCAATGGTTATAATGGCCTCATCTAAAAATTCAAATGTAAGAGGTTGAGTATCTTGAAGAGGAGCTTTATCAAGCTAATTTGTGAGTACTTGACACTTAATGGATTTTTATTTAGTATATTTAATTTCAAAATTGTTCAATAGTATGATTCATTTTGCCAGATGGCCTTGTCGAATTGATTTGGAAAATAGATACTTGAGTGGATCTACTTTGGTGATAATAATGGTCTTATTATTTAGCATATAATGATGTAATTTTTAGGCTATGAACACCATTACTAAATAAGAATTTTAAATTGGTGTATAGTTATGTTTATGCCTAACCATGTTCAGCTTAGATAATACACATAATGTTCCTTTCCATGTTTCTTATGTTGTGCCAAAAGTGCCCCCAAGGCATTTTTGGTTGCTGACAAGCAAAGAATGAATGACACGTTTGGTGTTTGTGGAAACAAATTAGTTGGGTTGGCAAGATATTATTTAAGCTAATCAAATCATTTTTGACATTATTTATTCTAAGAGAATGTATCACCTTTCTTCAATAAGTACATAAATAGATGGCATTTTTTGGCTAATTATGAGATGAAGTGTGTGATATATTAAATCTTGCCCTACAAACTATAGAGTTATTTCAAGGTAGATGGTGGTTAAATTTCTATAATTATATGAAATTTAGCTGAGTCACTTTTAATTCCCTTATAAGAGATAATGAAACCTAATAGTTTTCCAAAAGTGATGCTAAATACACATTTATTTAGATTAAACTTGGCATTATATTCGTGAAGTCTCTCAAATATTCTTCATAATATGGTTGGGTGATTGGTATGAGTATTTGATTTACCTAAAATATCATTGATATAGTCTTCAAAAATGTCATGCATCATGTCATAAAAAATCACAATCATAGCTCTTTGGTAAGTGGCTCCAATATTCTTAAGTCCAAACAAAATTACTTGATAATAAAATGTTCCCCACTAAGTAGTGAATACTATCTTATATTGGTCTTTAGGTGAAATTATGATTTGATTATACCCTAAAAATCCATCCATAGAGAGAGAATTTCATATCTATCCATTGAGTCAACTATCATGTCAATATTAGGCAAAGGGAAGTAATATTTTGGGTACTCTTTGTTGATATCTCTAAAATAAGTGTAGATCATAATACCTTCTAGTTTCTTGCTCACTAGCATAATGTTTGAAATCCACTCTAAATAGTCAATTAGCCTAATGAATTTCATGTCTAATAGGTTTTACAACTCTTTATTTAATAACATAGTAATAAGAGGATGAATCTTACACAACTTATATTTAATAGGCTTGGATCAGGATGTACAATGAGATGGTGTACAACCAAGGTGGGGTCTAAACCTAGCATGTACGAATAGGCCCATGCAAATATTTTTAAAAAATTACTCAAATGGTATGTAATAGATTCACATTACTCTTTCATGAGATACATGCCTATTTTAATCCACTTTGGGTCCTCTAGAGTCCTGATATTCACCTCTAAAGTGTCCTCTACAAGAAGTGTATAACCAACATCTAGAGTATTTGGTAAGGAGTTGAATTGATTAACAACGACAAAGTCCTCTAGATGGACTATCTCATTTAATTCTTCTAAGTAAGATGAATCAAAGTCTCATAATGATGACATAAACCATGATATAAATACCTTAAGGTACTCTTACACAATCTATGCAAAAGCTTGTTGCTATTCAATACTAATATCTAATCCATAAATAGATTGTGGGTTATAGATCTATTATGCTTCATAGGAAGAGGGGTGAACATCCTCATATAATGGTTTTGAAAACCTATTTTCACCAAGAGATTGGCCTTTCTCTTTACTTTTTCCCTGGTCAAAAAGCACCACAAGGAGGTTTTCACTTTCATAACGCAATGTTTGATTTTGTTTTTGTTTTTTCCTAGGGAAGTTCACTTGCTCTCTAAAGTAGGTAGCAAGATCCAATCTAATATAAATTACCTACTTATGGTCTCCAAGAGGTATGTGAATACTCAATCCTAGAAATTTATATTTGGCCTCGTCATTTTTGAACTCATCTAATGGCATTGTTGACTCTTGTTGGTCCTAATCTATAGATTATGGATGGTAAAGGGATAAATGTGAAGGTTGACAAAAAGGGATAATAATGAAAATGACATATGGGTTAAACAAATTTATAGTTTTAAGGTCATTGTAGATGTTATAATAAAACTCTATATTATTATCTACATTATCATCACTATTCCTTGGTGTTGGAATGAAAATAAGGTATGCAGGGTCACCCCCAGGTAGTTTAAATCTAATATCATGGGTTCCTTTATACTTGGTCATTAATACTAGTTTGATCATGCTTTTTTAATATATCCTAAGGCCTTTAGCTTCATAATCTATGTGATCCATAATCTGATTAGGAATAGGATACTTTGAATTTTGGTAACAATCAGCTATCTCATCGATGTGGGGCTATGAATCATATTTTGTTAAGGGGTCTTATCTTAGTCTAGAGGCTAGTTTAAATATAATGGGCTTGTTTAACTAATATTTTCCTTTGGTATCCCACTCCATATGATTAGTTTTGGCCTTAGGTCTCCCATAGGCTTTAGGATTTTTGGGCAATTTAGAGATATGGAATGAATTATGGGTACTATATTCTCTAAGACCTTTGTTAGTTATATAGAAGTGTTTAGAAATTTCTAGTAGAGGCATGGTTGAGGTAAAGGTTAAACTATCTAAGTTAATGTAATTATATTTTGGACGTGATTCAATGGTTTTTCCCTTCTCAGGTTTTCTTTTATCTAATTTAGGCATATGATTCATACCAAACTGGTAGTTATAGTTTTTATACTTACCCTCAAGCCATTTATAATATTAATATGGTTAATGGTCAGCTGATATAGTCATTTCCATTTTTGAATGTGGAAATTTTATACACTGATGTAATGTAGAAGGTATAGCCCTAATTCCATAGATCCAGGGTTATCCCAATAACATATTGTAAGATTGTTTTGGGTCTAAAACATGGCATGAAGTATCATAGGTCAATGTACAATGACCATCAGTAAAATAATAGTACCTTGAAATCTCTTTATTCATTATCATATGATTTAATAATGATGGTATCTAACTACAAGTCAACTATTATATATCTTATATGTCTGACCAACTTTAAAGACACAATGTTGAGACTCAAACCATTGTATACATGGACATGTTTAAATCTATGGTTCATTATACCAAATTCAATATAAAATGGGTTATTATGTAAAGGTCCCATAGAAGACATATAATTTTGGTCAAAGGTGAGACATTAGCCAGGGGCCAAGTGTCATACAATGGCTTGGAATTTATCTAGTTTGATATCATCTAGCATAAGGGATTGGTTCAAGTACTCATTTAGGATGTCTTTATGTACGGTAGATGTACGTAATAAATCAATGATGGATATGTGTGCATGTGTCTTATTTAGTTTTTTCATAATATTATAGGACTTCCCCTCATTTTTTTCAATTGGTTTGTTTTTCATAGGCACATAAGGTTGATTAGCCTCATTTTTAATATTTGGTTGTGGTCCTTTGATAGTGACCCTAGCTCATTGAGTTATGATTATGAAATCTCAATCTATAAATTAGATTTAGCAGATCTCTAGGTAGGTAATAAGTATTGGAATGATGGTTATTTAATGGTATGGTGCTTGATTATTGACATGACCTATAGATGAATCACTGACATAAAGAGGTTGGTGGTTATTGTTCATAAAATAGGTCTTTTTGGGTAAAAGTTCTAGGTTTGTTTGTAGTTGGTCTTGGGTTGATAGTGATGGTGGAAACATGACCACCTAAAATGTGTCCTATGACATTTTTTTATGTATATAAAATGACAATTTTCCCTCATTAGCTAGTTTCATCATTTTTCCCTTGGTATTCACCATTTTACTATTGTTTATGTGGTTGGCATTACTGTTTCTTATTTTATGATGGAGTTCTTTTCTACTGTTGTTGTTATGGGTACTAATACTGGTTATTATTATTATGCTAGGGAGATGGATTTTGGTAGATACCAAAGTTATGATTATTCATAAGAGCACGTGTGTCTTTTTTTATCTCTCTATTTTCTAGCATATTCTTAATCAAATTCTTGAGTTGGATACACCATCTTACAAAATGTCCTCTTATATGATGGTACTCACAAATTCATGTTCCTTTTATGAATCAGGAAAAGGAATCTCATTAGGAAATGGATTTGGTATCATCCAACTAATCATATTTACTTGAACTAATATTCCAAACACAAATTCAATAGGCTCACCAAGGTTAATAAATTATTAGTCAATTGGTGGTCTTCTCCTTAGAGGAGGGGCTTGTAATTGGTTTTGATTTTGTGGTAGTTGGTTTTATGGAGGTCCTGGTTGAATGTATAGAGTGGGTGGTTGTTGAGTGGGTAGAAGGAAATAGATAGAGAATGTTTATGCCATCTAAACATGGAATGATTCATTAAACCCATTATCAATAACATTATTATTATGGTTGTAGGGTTTAGGTCTCTCATTTTTGTTCAATTGAGGTGGCATTAAAGCTAGTTTTTGAATTAGGTTATGATTATGGTTTTGGGCTTGATTCTATTTTTGGTTATAATTAAAAGAGGATAGATTGATTATGCCTTTATTAACAAAGTATCTATCAGTCTATATTCATTTTTCTATAACCTCTTTGAATATATGAGCACATTACAGCTTGATATGTTAAGATATCTCATTGTGTAAGCTCCTAGTAAATTTGTGTACAACTATTTATCTAGAAAAATATGAGTAAGATGGATTGCAAGGGCTCTCTAACATTGCAAGTATGTAGTGAATATCTCACTAGTCTTTTGTTTAGTTTCACCTAAATTCACAATAATAATCTCATTCTTGATATTATATGAAAAGTTCTATACAAACTTCTTTAAGAGATCATCAAAGTTGGGTACAGAGTTATTTGGTAATTTCAATATCCATTCCAAGGCTTATCCAACTAGACTCCTTGAGAAGAGTAGAAGAAAGTATATATCACTATAAGACACCAACTGGTAGGCAATAAATAATTCCTTCAAATGTTATATAGGGCCACCTTTGTCTTTGTATTTATCAAATTTAGTTACCTCATAACTTGATAGAAATTGTATTTACATATATTCCATATTGAATGGATAAGAGCAAATCTCATCTAATTTTAATTTAATTGTTTGTTTTCCAGCTTATATAAATTGAATTGCATCCTTCATCTATTGTAACTCTTAGGCAATAAAATTAGGAGTGGCCTATTGCTATAGAGGTTGCATGGTCAAATATGGTTTACCTTAAATGAGTTAGGCATATTATGGGAAGTTGTTTGAATTGGTTGGATGAAAAAGTATGCATATCCATGCATCAAGATTATACTTTGGATATGAAATACACTATTGTTGAAGTAATTTATAGTTTAGGTTGGCTACATAACCCTAGTTAGTGAAAAGTGGCTAAGGTAATGAATTTTGGCTCTATAGAATGTGTTGGTATTATTAGGTTTGGGAGGGAACTTGATACCTACTTGTTGAACCCTATTGTATATATGGAACAGATTGTTGATTAAATCCTTATTATTGAAGGTGTTGGTAGTTAGATCTTTGTTGCATGTGTGATATATGTTGAGTAATAGGTAACTATTGCCTAGCACCTAGTACCTTCTATTTTTAATAACCTTGTTGTTGGATAAACACCTATTATTGGATCATTACTTATTTTTGAAGTGGTACTTATTTTTTTAGTGACACTTGTTATTTAAGCAATACTTGTTATGGGTTAGGAAGTTATTAGTTTGGCAAATGTTAGGGGTTTGACATTTATTTTTATTGACCAACTGACACTTTTTGACCAATAGGAATACATTGTTATTTATCTAACATTTTTGATTGATAAGGTAGATTGGTTTGTGCTTGTTATGGTGGAATCTTTGCTATTACATATTAAGGTGACATAGTGTTTTTCACTTATTGTGGTGGTAAGTTGGTTTATTATTAGATTATTCCCCTAGTTTCACTTTCAAGGAAGAATTTTGTTGGGGAGTGGAGATTTCTTATTGATTTTGGTAAATAGGCATACCTATTCCCTACTATTTCAATCCACTCATGGCATTGTTTCAAGGAATATGCTATGTATTTATTAGTGGTAAATTAGACCCACTTTGGTTTAAATTAGAATGAATTTACATGCTATCCATAATATTTTGAGTGGTGTCTTCTATTTTAGTAAAATTTTATTCCATAGAAATATGAACATCATACATATCACCAACCAACATGCTTTGGATAAATGGGTCTATGTTTTGGCTTGTGTATCCCAAAGCATCTATTTATTTCCCTATTCATGGAGTTGTCTTAATAATTTGTGTTCTATAAATAACCCTTACATTAAGGCTATGAACTAGGTTGAGATATTTTTCATACACTTGTTATACCTATTCCATTTCTTGGTCTATAATACATTTCCCTTTTGTAAGCATATTTTGGTCTTGCTATGGAATTTGGACTAAAGCTTGACTATAAATAGTTGATGCCTATTTGAATATTTGAATTTGAGGTGCATTATTATGATTTCTAATCAAACTTATAAAAATTTCATATGGGAAGACTAGCATAAACTTGGATTCTACTTTGATACCTCTAATGAGCACTTCATCTTTTTTTTATAACAAATGATGTTCAAAAAAGTATGGATCATAGCTTGTTTGGATTGGAATCATAACATATTAGGGATCTTATTTTTGGTTTTGTTAAATTTTAGTCATTGTTTTAGTAAGGTACTATGCCATTTGTTCTGGTTATTGGTTGAGATAAGGAGGCATAGTTACCAAATATTGCACTAAAGGGTCATTCCTTTGTTAAAAGTATGGGATGTTATAATATGGATAAGTATCTATCTCATAATCTACGTCATCATATGACTCTTGAATAAAAGGGTCATTGGTCATAAATATCTCGTAGCCTAGATTATACTTGGTTTTGCTTCATGTGTAGTGAGGCATGTTTAGATCCATGTATAAGTCACATGAAAAACAAAAGGTCTAAATATAACAAATAATCAAGGTCTAAAAGTAAATGACCTTTAGCTCTGTAAAATAGGCACAAAGGGATACATAATTAAACTAGGTAAAAGTAGGACAAAATAAACATGAGATGGGTTTAAAAAAATGATATTGATTTGACCAAAGGTGGTTATAATCAATGGTAAATTTAACACAAAGGCTCAAAATCATCTATGGCTAAATCATTGATTTACCCAAAGGTGGTTATAATTAGTGGCAAAAGCATTTAATAAATGTAGAATAATTACAAACTAGGATCACAAGATAGAAACAATTTTCCCATAGGTGGTTATAATCATTCTAATGTAAAAAAAAGCTATAATTAGAAATAAATAACTTAAAAAATAACTCAAAAGTAATGTAAACTAAGGTAATTGGCTTGGACAACACTCGGTAATTAGCTTATTAATACTAAATATTTTATTCATGAGAAAATATTTGGAACAAAAAACTAAAAAACTCAAAATTTGGCACAAAAAACTTAAAATAAAGTACACAGAAACAACTTGTCTCAAAAGGACAATCTAAACAAGGTACAAAACAAACAACAATCACTAGGTCTAGGCAATGGGTCTTTTAGATCAAATCAGAAATCAACCTAAGTAACACAATCTAATCATAAAAGTTAGACAACCTAAGCTAAAATTAGATGAGGCTTCAATGTGAACATGATTAGTTTAGTATTTTCACTTCAAAAGGTTGATTTTCAAATTTGATGTGAAAATACTTGAATGTTCTAAGGAAAAAAGTCTAGACCAAAATAGGGAGTGTAACTACACATTTGAAATAAGGTAGGTAAAAAAATAGTTTAGAACTTGGTTTCAAAGAAAATAAGATATAGGAATTATTTAGGCAATGTAATAATTATCCTTCAAAAAAATGTCATGAAAAAGGGTTTTGGACTAACAATTTTAAAGTAAAAAATTTTGGGATGAAATAGGCAGTATAACACCTCTCAGGCTAAAGGGGTGTGAAAACAACTTGATGTTTTGGACTTGTTTTTATGTGACAATATAAAAAAATAGTTTTAGTTTAAAAACACACATGTAAATTAAATAAAATAAAAGTGGCACTAATGGCTCATCTTTTATATAAAACTAACATGGGTGTGCATGGCTTCTACCAAAGTTTCCATTAATATACCAATGCTCGTGAGGAATTAAGTATTAATACAAAAATTAAAGTATAGGTGTGAGTAGATTTTTTACACCCCCCTCTATCTCTCAAACATTGATATGTTTCATGAACTTAGAGTGAGGAACACTCAAAATTTGGCAATAAATTTCATGGTAAGTGGGGTTTTTACAAAAATCTATAAATCTTAAATGCACTAAATGGTAACAAGTGTGGTGAACATAAGGGCACAATCACATCAATTGAGTCCAAACTGCCTAGATTTTTATGAAATGGTCTAGTCCTTTACGTAATGAA
Source organism: Torreya grandis (assembly GCA_037957365.1). Taxonomy (NCBI): domain Eukaryota; kingdom Viridiplantae; phylum Streptophyta; class Pinopsida; order Cupressales; family Taxaceae; genus Torreya; species Torreya grandis. The sequence continues at coordinate 368,835 of JARHVA010007866.1, forward strand.
TTAATCCATGTAATTATTAGTTAATTCTAATGTCTAGATGTTGCATTGCTTGGGTACCCATTAGGATGGTCAAGCTAACCACTTACCACTATCCCATCCAATGGTTTTCACAATCTATATACCCCACTATAGAGTGGGGTTGGTATGATTCTAGGAGATGAAACCTTAGGTTAACACACCCCTATAAAACTTATGAAGGATAAGTGAGCTCCTACACACAATCCAAATGTAAGAAAACAAAATGGAAAGACTTTATAGGTCATTTTTGGGTCACCCAAGTCACTTGGATCTTGGGGAGAGTATACACAACACTCTTTTTGACATAACTTTTCAAACAATAATAATAAATTAAAGTGTTTTTAGTCAGCCAAGTTCCATAAAATAGAGGAGGGGAGAACATATAGGTAATAACTTCTTATTTTCCATAAATGAGGAAACTAATTTAACAAACTTTGAAATTGAGCTAATAATGAAAAATAGACATAAAGTGGAAAAACTCTTAAGATCTCTAACTAAAATGTGTGCTCCTTTTAATAGCACTAAATCAAAGTGTGATTGAAAATTTACCCCCTTGGCCTTTTTTGCACTTGTAAAAGCTTTAAAAACTATAAGACAAGTGAGATTAAGTGGATTTTAAGAACCAAATAAAATGTATGTGAAATTTTAACAATTATTAAACTTATTTATCTCCACCTTAGGTCCTACTACATGTTAGGGGGTTTGCCTAACTAGAAACTAAAAATTAAGTGAGTAAACAATAATCCATTTTAAGCTCTCAGTTTTTGAAAAAACATAGAGTGAAGCCTCCATTTAGTAGGGCAAAGCCACTAATTTTATACGAACATAGACATAGAGAACAACTTTGGTGAAGATACCATTTATCAAGGTGAAACCATTGATTAGGTTAGGTAAAGCCACCAAAATAAGTAGTAAAATATTAAAATAAAGAGTGATTTCACCTTAGGAAACCACCATTCAATAGGATCAAATTTGTTGTTTTTTCAAAGCTACCATTTAATAGGTCAAATATGTCATTACAAATCCATCATTTATGCAAAACTAAAGATCACAAATGGATGTATAAATTCTCAAGTCATTGTTACATAAAGTGAAGCTACCATTTATTCAAAAAATATAATGATGTATATTTGAAGGATAAAAATCTAAACTTGAATAATTAAAAACATTTGTTAGTAAAACTAAGGTTATCATGTCATTTTCCTTGGCCATATGAGATGCATGGTCCCACTAGGAGAGTCATTATGTACCTTATGTGTTTGAAGAGTAAATAATATGTATATTTGTCCATTTTTAGTCTAAATGACAAAAATCCATCAAAACAAAACACTAGGACTAAAAAATCTTGCCTAAGAACTAGGGATAACACAACATAATAAGAAATATCACAAAATAGAGATAAAAACAATATAAATTTCTTAACTCCTTTGTCAAATTTGATGATTATTTATTGGCATAAGGATGTTCATGCTTAGACTATGATAATTTGAGTCTTCTATCAATACTCTTCCATGGTGGTAGCATCTCTCCAATAGTCATTTATGGCTTGGTGTGAATCTTGGCATAAATTGGGCATCATAACACTACTCTCAAAGGCTTAAAGAAGTATTCCATAAAAATACACTTACACACAAAAACTTGTTGGCATATGGTGTAGGAACTTGTACTTATAGATCAAATAACTAACTCTCACCCTAGGGAGGTTAGGTTAAATTATAACTTGGGTTGAGTTTAAATTAACCTAGGTTGAGTCAATCTAACACTAAGTTGAGTAAAGGCACTCATGAAACCTTAACACCTCAATTTTAGTTATTTGTGAGGTATGACAACTCACTTTAAATATTTGTTAAGTGTGACTCATATTTTTGAATATTTAGGAGATAATAAATAATTTTATTATCTCATTTGACCTTTAACTTCATATTTGTCTAAAAAATCCTTTTTTGGTGAATGAAATTCACTAATTTGATTTGGAATTTTTATTTAGGAAAGCTAATTAAGATATGTAATGTAATCAATCTTGATTAGTGATTTCTATCTTTTGTAAATTATTTTAAATGTTATGAATTAATATCTTAACAAGCCAAAAGTGTCAAATTACTAGGTCATAATTTGACTAGGGTTAGAACTAAACTAGGTTAGTTATGTATATATGGTAATACACCAAATAATCTAGCCTTGTCACATTTTTAGGTAATTAAATCCATTACATAGATGAAATTGGGAAATTCAAGTGATTTATAGGGTTAGATGTGTCATTTTCTAGATTAAATTGAATCTTGATGTAGGTAATAAAATGGTGAAAACTAAGTGTCTATAATGCCTTCTAATTTTTCCAAGCTATCCCAAGCTCTAACATTTATAACATGTCTAGGGAACTAGATACTCTAACACATGGTGACATGGCACATTATCATTCAACTAGGCTTTCCTATGCTATGACATCTTTGACAAGTCCATGTGACTAGAACCTCTAACACATGGTAATGTGGTGCTTTTATTTTGGCTAGGCTCTCTTGGGCTCTATGAAATTAAAAAAAAATAATAAGTAAATGAAAAAGAACCCAATACATTAATAACTTACTTTTTAGTTACCTATATTTTGATTTTTTTATGAATAGTGATGAATCTATTATTCCAAGAATGGAATGAAACTCTAGGAGATTCTGATGAAAGTTGACCTGTAACGTTAACACCATGATTCATAAAAAAAAAAAAAAAAAAACCCTCCTTAGTTCTAAAAATAAAAGAGGCATGTTTTTGCTTGGGGAAAGAGGGGTCCCCCATTCTGAAGAAAATGGGGCATGTTGGCCACAACAACTACCACCAAGATCTTAGTCAAAACCTTTGTTTATGATGCACTTAAATGGTAGAATCAACTTCCTAGACATTACATTACACAACTATAGGATTTATTCAATTCTCCAGTGAAGGAATTCTAGCATAATGTTTTACTAAATTTAGGAAACTATATGGGTTAATTTCCTAAATAGTAAAGGGGTATGGATTAAGGGGAAAATCACTAAATAAATGTGCCTTAATTAACCTACTAATATATTAAATCTAGAAGTGCTTAATTTATTTCTAAAAATAGTAAACAAGGGGATAGAGAGTATAAATTAGCTGATTATAGGCTGAGATGGAGGAGATAAAGGTTGCAAATTTCTGATCTGGCTATGTAGACTATCAAAAACATGATTTAAAAGTCTATGTTATACTTGGATAGGAGCATAAAAAATGGGACACCTAGAGGTCCAGCATTATAGTCCAAGTTTTGACACTATATTACTTAAAGTTTGAGATTTCTAGGTTCTGTTCATCTACTTTAGGAGACTCTGTGCCTAAAATATTGAGTCTTGGTTATTTGTGAAGCTCTGTGTGCAATTGATTTTGTCTTTAAGGATCCTAATTCTTCTTCATGCTTGATAGGTGATCTCGAATACAACTATAAAAATGGGTTAGTATGTAATATACACTAAATGTGTAATCACACCCCATGTGTGGGCATGCTACCTACATACCAATACTCTGAAGAGGGATCAAGGCCAATGTAGTTATCCCAATTTAAATATTTATTATGTAATCCTGTGTATGCAATGTAAATGTATGTAAATTTGGGCAAGCTTGAGATGACTCATGACAAGTGTAGGAGCTTAGATAGGCTAGAAATAATAATGGTTGGATATATGTAGAGAATATGAAGATTTGCTTGAGTTTGCTTTAGTATATTTCTAGTTTATTCCTTTTGAATAATTTTTAACCCTTATAAATGACCTTTGAATGGGATTTTATAGGGAAACTAGTTATCCTAGGTTAGATGAACTCACATTAGGTAGACAAGGGAAAAGATAAGGATTCAAGAAAATTTGACCATTTGAGGCTATTATGGACTTGGAAAATATTGTTGGAAAGTGGACACCCTAGGTCCCACTGTTGTAGTCCAACTTATGACACTATTATCTAGGGGGAAAGAGACCCTAGGGTATAGATATATGCTTGGGAGAGGAGTCTGAGATAGTAAGGGATGAATCTAGAAATCTTTAAATGACTAGGAAATAGTGAAAACATGCCTAAGTGGGCTATGTAAGTGAGTACGAAAGACTTATGGTTTAGGTGTCCTAAGTCATGCTCATTTTTAAAATTACATTTTAGTATGACTAAATTTTCTCCCCCTTTAGTCTAATTATGCAACAAAGTGAAATACTAGGATAAAGGAAAAAAATAAAAGTGTACCTAAACTTACCTATGAGGCTAAGCCCAAGAAGTTGTGTGATGTTGGATTGTACATAGTGAGAGCACATTGTACTATGTAAGTCTATAAAAAGGAAAGAAAAATTAAATTAGTTCTTATTGGATATGTTATATCTAAAATAAGAACATACAAATTTGGGTAAAGAGAGAAGAAGAGAAAGGAATGAATACACCTCACTGGGTATGCAAACTAATACAAAACTTATTATGCTATTGGGTTATGCTGGGTAATGTTGGAAGTATGTTGAACCAAGAGTTATATCAATGAATTAGTTGAGTGCTCAATCCCCTAAAAGTTGGCTCAAGAATGTAAAGGTGGTTCATTTGGTTCCATCATCACCAACTATGTGAAGTTAATAATTCATGCATGTGTTAATCATTATCTAGACCATGTGTCCAATTCCTCTGAATAGGTGGCTCAAGAATACAAAGGCTAACTAGTGCTTTGGCTCCATCATTACCACATAATGTGAATCTAAATGAGAAAATACTGATATAGATGAATGTCATATGAGATGTCTCATGGATCCCCTGAATGTGTTGTGATCTAATAATGTTGGTGTGGATAGCTAAATGTAAACTAGAAACTAGGTCACTATTGGCCACTTCAAAAGATGGAGATTGGACTTGTATAGAATCCCCTCCTAAAACTAGAATCAAGGATTAGGAAGCCACTTGAGAACTCGAGTATGTAGAAAACAAACTTGTATGAAAGTTTAATTGAATGTGATGCTAACCACCTGAAGATGGAGTAAGGTATGCAACTATTGGGAATGTCTAAGAAAATGCAATAAAGCTAAAAATAAAGAAGGCCCATGTGTCGTACACATTCTCACCAATAACTAGTGTTTGGAATATAGATTCTAAACTAAAAGTTGTATCAACTACCATGTTTGAATTGAAAATGAAAACCCTCATGCCATGCATGATGCCACCTATATCTAGATTTTCTAAATGAAATAAGTGCTAAAAATTATTGATTTCTAGACTGAATTATACTAGCAAAACTATGACTAAACTCACGTCTCTACTTGATTCTAGAAAAACTAAATAGTCTATTGTTTGGACAATATCATTAGAAACTAGACACTTTGGGGTCCAACACTGTAGTCCCATTTTTGACACTATTGTCCAAAGCCAAAATTGATTACTAATATAGATTCAATGTTGTCTACCTAGTCTGGTTTGCCTATGTTGAGTTTTGGATTCTAGACTATACTATTTTGAAACTACTTTTTTTACTGTTAAGAGCTCTAATCTTTGTGACAAAAACCCTATTTATTACCCCATCTTCTGAGGGTAGGAATGAAGACCTTGTAATTACTACCCTTAAAATAAGAAGCCCTATAAGTGTGTTAAGATGTGAAAACATTTAATATAACATTGATATACAATATCTCAAGATATAGCAAAAGTTGTACAGAGAGATTGTTATATCCACAAGGGTATGCCTAGATAGATATATTAATGTAATAACATGTGCATAAGAGTAAATTGAAATTCAAAATGTTATTTATTAGTTGTTAGTGGCATAGAGGGATAGAGTGAGATGTCCATCATGGCATCCAAAAAGTAAGGTAAATGCATGATTAGAATCATGGCATTGCACACAAATATAAGCAATCAAGAAATAAGCATACAAAGCAAGAATCAAGAAACACACAAGGGTGTCCAAGGGGCCAAATAAGCACACAAGGCATACAAGTCATATTTAAATATCATATATACACACAATGATAACAAGTAAAGATTGACACAAAGGCCACAAACACATGAAAGGCACACAAAAAAGACATTGGTAGGTGTCCAAAGGCACACACATATAGATAGGAACAAAGGACATTGGCAAATGTCCTAAAATATAATCAAGAAGTAAATAAGAACTAGAAAATACAAACACATCTAGCTTAATCAAAGTGAAGAGTGGAATCATGCAAAGAACTAGAAATATAAACATGCATCTAACTATGGAAAGCAAGAAGCAAGAGTATACAATATATGTAATACAAGGCTAATATACATGCTATGAAATAAAAAAGTGTGATATATGCTACTGGATGTCAAACTGATATCTGTGTAAGCAAGTAAGGAACATAATATAAAAAGATGTCTAGAGTGTATAGTGTAAGAATGACATAACCTAGATGGTGTAGTCATGTAGAGTATGCCCCTAGTGGGTAGATGTATCAATATGTAGCTATAATGTAGAATTAAGATTCCCCCTCAATGGGTGGAGTGAATCAATCAAGGATTTGGATTCACTACACACACTCAAAGAAGATTAAGTGAAGCATAGTAATATAGATAAATTGACAAACAATAACATAGACTAGCATAATATAAGTCTAGCATAATGGTTAGCAATGTAAAACATATATGATGCATACAATTGACATGTTTTTGTTTTTTTGAAATATTTAAATGTTTTTATGTTTTGAATTTTTGTATTGTTTTTGTATTTTGTAATTTTGATGTAAAATCAAGTAAGAGAGACTATGTACAAGAAATTAGAAAAGGAACTATATACAATTAAGCAAAAGGAAATCTATGTACAAGTAATATTATGAAGAAATGATACTAACCAATGAGTCTCATGGGAGACTCCCTATCATGTTGTCCTACATCAAGAAGAAGGATCATGTATGATCATGAAGGATGATGGAAATGCTAAGATTGTGGATTTAAAATTTTTATATGCTATGGATGCTTTGAAATATATATAGTGAAAACCAATTTTGGAGTCTCTTTGTAACTTTGAGAAGTAAATGCAACTATAAGTGTCTTAGGGACCCATCTTGTGGTAGGAAAAGCTCTTTTAACATGTGCTCTATGTGTAAATGCATGAGATATCAATGAAAATACTTTGGGTGTGAATACTATAATTTTAAGTTGTCTATAATCTTGAAGTTGTGTAGGTGTATGAACTTTTTATGCTAGTGATAAAGGTGTCAATTGTGGTTAAATATGGACTAGAGGAAGAGATATAATAGGTGAAGGAGCTACAACTAGATTGGAAGGGGTGCTAACCTAAGTGATAAAGTTATAACCATGGGTGTAATCAACCTGCATATCTTCATAAACTTGGGTGATAACATGTACCACATAATCTACTATAGGCATAGAGCTAGTAGTAGGTGTGGGATAAATCTATATGTACCAAGTTTGAAGGGAGGAGGGATAGGAATAACTGCTAGTGTTTGCTTGTGTCTAGTAGTGATAGGGAGATACTTAAAAGTAACCAAAGAGTTAGATACATCTAAGTATAAACCATGTATATAAATATGATTAAAAATAACATTACACATACGAGATAACAAATAAGGGATAGAGAATATGCAAATTTACATTGATGCGTAAATAACTTTGACTTGAATCATGACATTTTTAATATGTTTAACATGATAAAATTGAAAAAAAAATTATCAATAAAGATATAAATAAAAGGGTTGAGAGCATAGATTTTTGTATAAAGGAATATAAACTTTTGATATGAAACATGACATTTCAAATGCATTTAGCCAAATGTAGTTGGTAATTGTTCCATATGAGCGAAGGAGTATATGCAAAAATAATTTTGGAATCTTGTGCATGTTTGGCAATGAAATTTACAATATCATCCCTTAGTAATAAAATTAAGCATGAGATGCACAAAATGAAACTTTGTAGTAACATATGATAGACTTCATCATTCATGTACATGATAGGGCCCATTATGGTTTCCTTTTTTATTTGCAAGAAATGTAAGAAAAATTTGTAAATAAAAGAGCATCATTTTTGCAATTTAGCTATAAATGTAAGGTGATACCTCAAGAAGTAGATTAGGAGCTACTATATGCAACTAGGGATATGTCAAAATAATTTTACAAAAATACTATGAACTTTTGAATTTGAAATTTGATTTCTGATTTAAATATGCATCTACAATTTAGAATTTTGAGGGAATAGTACTTGGTTTATTGGGACCTAGTAGGTGCAACTAGGGTTTGAATTTTTTTTTAAAAAAATTAGAATTATAATTTGAAAATTTGATAATTTTTTTAATAATTTAGCTTGAAAAATTTAGGAAAAATCTAAAAATATTTCTAAAATTAGCAATATATTTTTTCTAGTGGTTTGAAAGTGTTTGTATGCAAATAGGACCTAGTCTATGCAAACTAGGGTTTTAGTGATTTTTTCCAAAATTAGTGCAGTAATTTGAATTTTTTATAGAAATTTTGTAATTTTAATTTTTAAAATTTGAGAAAAATCTAAAAATATTTCTAAAATTAAAAGTATATTTTTCTTAGTGGTGTGTAAGTGTTTGTATGCAAATAGGACCTAGTATGTGAAAACTAGGGTTTGGGTGAATTTATTGAAAATATTTAAATTATTTTTTAGTTTTCTATTTTTTAAATTTACGAAAATATTTCAAAAAATAAAAAATAATTAACCCTAGGGTTTCTAGGGTTTTTGTGCAAAAATTCAAAGTTAGGTTCACCAAATGTTTTACTGAATTTGGGAAACTATATGGGTTAATTTCTTAAATAGTAAAGAGGTATGGATTATGGGGAAAATAAGTAAATAAATATGACTTAACTAACCTAATAATTTATTGAATATATAAGTGCTTAATTGATTTTTAAAAATAGCAAATACAGGGATAGAAAGTAGAACTTAGCTGATTCTAGGCTGAGATGGAAGAGACATAGGTTGCAAATTACTAATTTGGCTGGGAAAACTATCAAAAATAATATATATAAGTATATTTTATTCCTATATATGAGTTACAAAAATGGGACACCTATAGGTCCAGTTTTTGGTGTTATAGTCCTTAGAGTCTAATCTTTTTGAGTTTTTTTAGGTTTTGTTCATCTGCTCTGAGAGACTCTATGCCTAAAATATTGAGTCTTGGTTGTTTACAAAGATTTATTTGTAATTTATTTTGTATTATAGTATCCTAGTTCCTCTTCATGCTTGATAGGTGATCTCGAATCCAACTGGAAAAAGGGGTTAGTGTGTATTATGCATTGAATGTGCAATCACACCCTATGTGTGGGCATGTTGCCTACATATCAATACTCTAAAGGGGGATCAAGGCTAATGTAGTTATCCCAATTTGAATGTGTATTGTGTAATATTGTGTATTCAATGAAAGTGTATGAAAATTTTGGAAAGCTTGAGATGACTCATTACTGGTGTAGGATCTTGGATAGGTTGGAATTAATAGTGGTTGGTTGTATGCAGAGAATAGGAAGATTTGTTTAAGTGTGCTTTAGTATATTTATAGCTTGTTCTTTTTTAATGATTACCAACCCTTTTAAATGACCTTTGAATGGGATTTTATAGGGAAACTATTGATCCTAAGTTAGATGAACTTGCATTAGGTTGACAAGGGAAAAGATAAGGATTCAAGAAAATTTGACAATTTGAGGCTATTATGGACTTGGACAACAACACTAGAAAGTGGACACATTAGGTCCCAAAAATGTTGTCCAGATTATGGTGCTATTTTTTAGTGGGAAAGGGACCTTTGGGGATAGATATGTGCCTGGGAGAGGAGATTGGGATAGTAAGGTTTAAATCTAGAAGGCTTCAGATGACTAGGAAATAGTGAAAACATTCCTAAGTGGGTTGTGTAAGCGAGTAGGAGAGACCTATGGTTTGGGTTTCAGAAGTCATGCTCAATTTGTAAAAATTGAATTTTAGTATGACTACACATAATGCCCATCTTAAAAGTTACCTTAGCCATTTCATTAATGCTAAGAAACTTCCTAATGAATCTACTCACACTTTAATCAAACAATGGAACTTTTAAGCTCACAAAGTGGATCATAACATGCATGATTATACTCTTTTAAACTATTTTTTACCACTCTTAAAGCTCATATTCAATTTAAATTTCATATGTTTCCCCCTAAAAATTTAGAAGAAGCCTTAGACTAAGTAAAAGGCAAGACTTTTTTTTTATGTAATTTGAATCAACTCAAATAACTACTGAGGAACCTTTCGACTCATTTTTATTACAAATAAATAATAAAATTATTATTTCATAACCATAAGGAAATATTTGTAGACATATGTTTATATAAATATTAATTTCAAAAATATTCCTTAGAAAATAGGGTAGGCATTATCTTATCCCAATGTAAAATATATGTAACCTCAGAGATAAACATTTTAAAAATTAATTATAGAAAGTTTGATTAAATAAACTCATTAATAATAATAAATACCATAAGTAATAAAACATTAATAAATTAAATTTATTTTAAATTTTGAATTAATAACCCCTTCAGCTAAACCTAATATTCGCCCCCTTAATTTGGCATTGTCTTAAGTGAATACAAGAGAGATTATTTAAATGCCTCAAATTTTTTTTTGTGTAAGTGCTTTAGTGAAAACATCTACAAGCTATTGATATGTCAAGAAATATTAGAGTTATATGTTTTTATGAACATGTTTATGAATAAAATGATCTTGTACCTTAATGCATTTAGTGCATTCATGAAATATTGGATTGAAAACAAGCTTCACTACTCCATTATCTACATGAAGAATTATTGGATAATTTTGTGGTAATCCAAATCCTTCAAGTATATGTCTAAGCCAAATCATTTCATAGAAAAATCCTCCTATGACATGATATTTTGATTCTATGGAGGATCTCTAAACATAAGTTTGCTTCATGCCCCCCATGATATTGATCTAGGTCCCCAAAAGAATACAAATATTGAGGTATATTTCCTATCATCAATGTTCCCTACATGATTTGAATTTTAATATCCTATTAAAAATAAATGATCATTATTCTTTTACTCTAGACAAAAATACATGGTACTTCTAATGTATATTAATACCCATTTTTCTTCTTTCCAGTGAGAATTTGGTATCTTACATGAACTGAGATAGATAACCAACATAATAGTTGATGGTTGGCCTAGTATAAGCTAGGTAAATGAGACTCCCTATCAAATACCAATATAGAGTTACATTTACCTATGGTGATGGATCTGTTTAAGATAACTAAATTTTTGTCTCCATAGGTGTCGTAATTGGTTTACTATCCATCACGTGAAACTTATTAAGTGTTGTCCTCTCATATTTGAGTTGAGATATAAATATGTGATTTTATCTCTTCCAAACTTCTAAACCAAGAAAATAATGTAGAATCCTAAGATCTATCATGTCGAATGATCATTTTAGATAATTTTTTGTTAACTCAATCATCTTCACTGAACTGCCAGTGATGACTAAATCATTGACATATGCAACAATAATTACCATCTCCCCCTTGTTTGAGGTAGATATTTGAATCATATGGAATCCTTTTGAATACATGTTTTAATATATGCTCATCAATTTTTATAGACCATGCCCTAGGAGCCTATTTAATACCATATAGTGATTTGACAAGTCTACAAACTTTATCTTCTTTTTCTAGAATGATAAAACATTCTGGCTGAGTCATGTAGACTTATTCCTCTCGATTTCCATTAAAGAAGGAACTTTTCACATCCATTTGATGGACTTTTTAGCCAAACTATGTGGCTAAATCAAAAATCATCTTAATTATTTTGATATTAGCTATAGGATTAAATGTCTCCTCATAGTCAATGCCTTCTTTTTTAGCATATCCCATTAAAACCAACCTTGCCTTGTGCTTGTTAAGACCACTATCTACTTTGTACTTTATCTTTAATATACATTTGCATTTTATTTACCTCTTATATGGTGGAAGGTCTAAAATATTCCATGATTTATTCTTCATTAGTGAATTATATTCTATATTCATGGCATCTTTCCAAGGTTTTGATTGTAAGTCTTCCTGAACTTAGAAGGTCTCAATAAATTCAATAAATGTACTCATTAAATCTAAATTGACTTCTCCTTAAACCATATTATGATTCCTTGGTCCACTGGTGGATGTATTTAGAACATCATTCAATTTAACATTTCTTAGTGTATGTGTATGTGTATACCATTTAGGCATACGTTGAGTGGTTCCTATGGGTGGTGGAGTTGTACCATTATTTACATCATCATCAACATTTATATTTTCTTCATTATCTATGGGACTAATTTATTTATCAGGTGAGCCTATAGAAGGATATTCTGCTTCTTTCTTCTCAAATAACTCAACATCCCTACTAGTGTAGACTTGTTTATTTTTTGAATCCATGAGTATATAAGAAAGTTGTTCTTTATTATACCTTAAGAACACATACTTTTTTTCTTTCATATCAAGTTTAGTTTGTTCTAATTTGGGAATGTGTATACTTGTTTGGAATTAAAAAACTCAAAGATGTGTTATAGATGGATTTTTCCCTGACCAAGATTCATGTGGAGTTATTCCATCAAGAGTTACAATGGGAACCATATTGAGTAGATATACAAAAATTTTGACTACTTCTACCCAAAAATACATTTTTCAAGCCTAAATTATGTAACATGCATTTCACCATTTCCACAATAGTATAATTCCTATATTCAAAAACTACATTTTCTTTTGGTGTATGCAGAGGTGTCATTTGATGGTGAATGTATTTTTCTTGAAAAAATTATTTAAGCTCATTACTGGTGAATTACCCCCATGATTTAAGCAGAGGATCTTTATTTTTTGACTAGATTCTATTTCAAAAACCACTTTAAATTTATTAAAAGTTTAAAAATCTTGACTCTTTATTTTCACATAGTAGACCCACATTTTCATATAATAATCATCAACAAAGATCATAAAGTACTTAAAAGTAACATAACTAAGTGTCATAGGTCTATAGAGATCAATATACACTAGATCAAGTTTTTCATGGGCATGACATGTACATTTTTAAAATGGAGGTCTATGTTGTTTTCTTGCTAAGCAATCTTAAAATTTGTCTATAACCTTTTTAAGATGTGTTAATCCTCTTACCATGTTGTGGTGGTGGAGTGTTTTGAGATATCAAAAATTTATGTGGCCAAATCTTCTGTGGCACAATTGTGTTGAGTCTATGTCCTTTTCTATGAGTGCTTGATTATTTTTCTAAATGAAATCCTGCTAAAACATATGGTTCACATTGGATGCTCAATATAAAAAGTTTTAAATTTTTAGATTTATCTTTGATCAAACACATTTTATTTCCACCTTTACAGTCAAATTAATCTTTAAATTATTGTCCAAGAGTTTACCATCTAATAAAAGTTTTTTAGTTAAATTGGGTACATAGAGAATAGATGTGATTCTATAGTTTTGTATGCCTATGGGTAAGACAATGTTGCCAATGCCTTACACAATTTATGAGGTATAATCACCCAAAGAAACATGATTTTTTTGAGTGTGTCTTTCAAATTGAAAAACTAATCTCTTATACTTGTTATGTGTTATGTTGCCCTGAATCAACATACCAAATGTCATTTTGTGATGTGAATTCTTTATGGAAATTGGTATAATACATAAATTATTCATCCTCATCATGTTATTATTATCCATCAATGTTACCTTGTTTCTTTTTTTTCCTTCTACCAAGTCACCTTTTTTGTCCTTGTGATTTACTTTGAGATGAAAGGGATAATTGTTGGGTAGTGGGCTTCTAGCCACTAGAAGATCTCTTATAGAATGTATTATACCAATAATATTTTAACTCATGTACCTTTAAACCAAAAATAAGACTTTTTTTCCCTTTTATATTCTATCTAGGATTTGATTTTGATGATGGCTTTGAAGACTTGACGGGTTTTTTACCTTTTTGTGAAGCAAGCACATTTTTTCTCCTTTTTCTTGAGTATTGAATGTTCACCAATATTTCAAAACTTTTTTTTTGTTCTATGAAATTAAAATTGGCCAAAAAAATCCTATATGAGGGTGGTAGATATCTCAAGATAAGGGTTATAAGAGAGTCATCTAAAAATGTCTCACCCAAGGATTGTAGTGATGCACTTATTGTTGTAACCTGTCTAAGAAAGGCCTCAACCTTTTCAACTAATCTCAATTTTAGAGAGTGAAGTTGACTCTATAGGTTGAGAATATTTCTCTCATTTTTTACCTAATATACTATTTGGATCCTATCCTAGGATTCCTTGGAAATTTTGACTTCATGAATGTGTGGTTGCAATTCATCCGATACCCTGAACATTATGATCAATTTCTATTTCTGATTGTCTTTGTCATATTTACATTACTATTCAAAATTTATTTCATGTTGGGTTTAGGTTCCATCTAAAATAGGCCAAATTTCTTAAAATTCTAGTTGAGTTCTGATCTTTGTATTCTATGTAATGTAATTATTGCCTTTGAGTAACTGAGAATCTAGTAAAAGAATTTTGTAGCCTGTGCATCCATTATTAAGATTGCGAGTGAAGATTGCAAGTGATGTATTGGTTCCTTATCACTCTAGGTATACATTTATCCATTTATATATACACTTAGATTGATATATAGGAACTTTCTATATGTGCACCCTTCTTATATAATTGTTAGTACATGGAATAAGTTCACCCTTTCTATATACTTGTTAGTACATGAGAGATTCATTAACATACATGAAAGAGTCTGGTACATGATACCTAAATAGTAATAAAAAGGGTTCATCTAATCATTATCACTTAATTATATGTAATTTTACATATGCATTCATAACTTCATTATATACTTAGAATATCCACCTGTTAGGATTCACGTAGATCGATTGTAATAAATGGGTAATGTAGGGATGGTAATGAATGTGAGTGCATTATTTCTCCTTAATGAATGTGAGTGCATTATTTATCCTTAATGATTTAAAGGGTCAATTCCTAGACATATTTTTTTAACCTATATTAATATATAAATGTAGTAGTTCAAAGTGTAATGACATTTCCCATAAATGTGAACCAAAAGTGTTGTTTAAACCAAATGTTGTGATTGAGTATAAAACTTGTGATTTGTGCAATACAAATTATAATTTTAAATCTTAAATTACATAAAATAGAAAATTATGTTAAGATAAATAAATGATACAATCCCTCTAAATTTTTCCTCTTTCTTGTTTTTTTCTTTTTTTGGGTTTGTCTTTTTAGCAAATTACAAAATTGGCAAACAAATACTTTTAGAGATTTGAACACTAGACCTCTTGTGCATAGGTTTTAGAAAAAACATAATTGACTAACCCTCATATGCATAAATATAGGTATTTAAATGAAAAAATTGACATAAAAATATTAGAATAACACCTAAAAATGTGAAACTCATGTGGATTTGCATAGGTGACTAGAGAAAACAAATTAGACACCTCCTTTTTGTTTCACTTTGCATGATTTAACCAATTTTCCAAATTAGACACCACCCAAAATATACATATTAGTTATTTTAGGTTTCAAGGCTGAATTAAATGAATAAAAAAACACAGTCTAACAATCATATCTAGAAAATTTATTTCATATGGATAGATATAGTATAAAATTGATCTACTAGTCAAAATGTTAATTTAGATACTATTTTGACTTCCAATGTCCCAAAACACTATATGTAAGCATGCATAGTTTTAAAAAAAATTATTACCAAAATGGATTCAAGAACATGATACAAAAAGGGAACCCAAAAATTTGACCTGTACATCTCATAACTGTAGAAAATCAATTCATAGGTATATATTCACAATAAATAATTTGTAGGCTTTAGTAGAGTGGGATAGCCTAATCCAAAAGTGTATGACTAGTTATGTAGGGGTGAAAGGAGGATTTATAGACACGTGTTAAAAAATTTAAGTCCTAATGATGCATTAAAATCAAGATATGGAAAAAAAATTGACCTATAGGTTGTTATGCAGGTGATACAACATAGGAAGAAACCAAACGGTTTGCATATATCCAAAGGGTTGTATAGACTCAATTAAAATGACTAAAACAAATTGGATATGGTCATAAATTCAACATATAATATGTTTCAATAAAATTACCTCCCAAACATGCATGTATGGCATACACCATCAGAAAACTATATGACCAAGAGGAATAATAAGAACTATTTTTCACCTAAACTACCCAAAATTCTCTTGGATGTGAAATCTAAATTTAAAAATGAAATTTTTAGAGTGTGTCTCTAAAAAAATATGTTTCTCCTTTTATAATATGATTCAAATGTCCTTAGAGTGCATGGATTTTCTCATATTCATCACAAGTTTAGAACATCTAGCTCTGATACCAAATATTATAGAGAAATAATATTATTATTATTTCATAGCTATCAAGAAATGTTTATAGACATATATTTAAACAAATATGAATGCCAAAAAAATTCCATATATAATAGGGTAGGCATTATCTTATCTTGATGTAAAAACTATGCAACCTCAAAGATAAATAATTTAAAAATGAACTATATAAATTTCAATTAAACAAACTTAATAATCCTAAATACCACGAATAATAAAACATTACTCAGTTACATTTATTTTAAATGGTGAATTAATCACCCCTTAGGCTAAACCTAATAATTTTATCATAAAATTGATTCATATAAGCCTCCCCAACCTCAAAAGGGATCATCAAATTAACTAATTTTAACTCAACCCATGCTCCTTTGAGTCTAGAATCACTTAAGAATAAATTTCCACAATCTAAACCCATGAGCTTTTATCCTTCCAAATCTCTTCCAAAATGGTACAATCCTGATAAGTTTTATTGGTGGCATGATATAATATGTCATTCTCATCAGACTTATCATGATATTCACTAATTTCTTCTTGATTCCTTGCTTGGTGAACATTTTAATCTTAATACTCTTATACAATAATGTTATCAAGACTATCTTCAAACCTCACAAGTCCAATCTAAAGAATAATAATCACATCAACATCACTTCCCTAATGATCAACAAAAATTACCCCATACCTCCACCTTATCTACTAATCTTATCTAAACCATAGTTTATTCTTAGTCTTAAACCAATAAGGTAAGGGTAGTTAACATTAACAAATTTAAATGGGTGGTTTCATCCATTAAACTTCAACCTCTTAGGTCACACCAACCCAAGGAGCACCTAGTTAAAATGCCCACTCTAAATTGCATAGTAAATGTAAATCCTTTATCTTGTATACCTATTCATACTTCTCCTACACATCCTATTTCAAATTTCAATGTCCTCAAAACCAACATATCAACACATTCACCTATCTCCAACTACACTCACCTTTATTCTAATTGTTCAATTTCACCTCACTCCATGCCACATCTTGGGGAATTTTGTGATGCCTACACATATGTAACTTCATACTTTGGGGAATCTTGTGATGCCCATACCTAGAACATAATACCCTTTGGGGTATCCTATGATGTCCAATATTCTTCTAAATTGTATCATAATAAATAAATTAAAAATTAAGAAATCTTCAAACACACATAAGCTTGTATTTCACATGTTAATCTTTGATATAGAAGTTAACATAGTTATTTCTCATTGTTTATTTCATATTTTATTATTTGTGTGTGTTTTATTTCATGTAGTTTCACTTTAATAGAACCATTTTTTACTTTGGGTTATTTTATTTTATTTCACCTTAATTACATCATTATTTCCTTTTTGGTTGTTTTTTTTATATCACATTACATTTTGCCTTTATTTCCACTTTGGTTCTTAGATATCTCTTTCATTATTATCATTTACTATATTTATTTTTTCATTATTTACCTTAGTATCTTTATGATTATTTTACCCTTATTTACTTTCCCCCTTTCTTGGGATGATCATTTAATTTCCCCCTCTATTTGGAAGAATATTTACTTTCCCCCTCTTTTGGGATGACTATTACTTTCATTAGTGCTTGTGCTAAATCCATTGTATGTAAGTATGGCCTCTCTATTATATGACTTTCATGTCATGATCCCATCCATTTCATAACACTATTTTAACTCTTTGTGATTAGATATGATCATATTCATCATTATATCACTTGTTACATGGACAAATCTATCATGATCCCCATCTTTCCCTTATTTCCTTTCATTTGAAGCACACATAGGTTAGTTTCAGGATTGCACACTTACTTGTGGGTAAGTTTAGGCATCTTTAGACACCATGGTATTTAGGTACTTTTCTTTAGTGACCAAGTGTAAGACTCTTATGTTCCTCACCTATTTCACTCATGATTGGTTCTTTGAATCTCTATAGAGGAGGAATATAAAAATACAAAAGAGTTAAAATCCAAATCATAAAAGAGATAAAAAAATAGTGATCAAAAGGACAAAAAATTTAAAAGTCAGATCACACCAAAATATGTGATCTATATTTGGCACATCTACTATTCTAGTTAAATCTCAAACTCCATATTTGGCCTCATGATAGAGTTGAGGTCCATTGGGGTGTGGTAGGCTAATTGGGGTAAGAGGTCTCATTATATCATATACTTATAATGCCACCTACTTTATCACATAAGTACCCAATATGCATAGTATATTGATGAATTTGTAAGGGTTCCTAAGGAATGGAGAACATGTTATGGGAATGTACATCCATTTTATTTTTCATACATATAGCCTTCATAGGATGAGATATGTACTTCACTTGTTAGCCCAAGCTTTGTGTTCATTAGCTAGAGTATCCTATTTCCTTGATGTTGATATTTATTATCCTTTTCTACTTGTATAGTGTGTCTCATTCTTCCTAAGGATGTTCACATCACCCATGTGTCACCTCACATTCAATATTTTCATCATATTTTTATGATAGTCCCATTTTTTGATATTATTTTTAGCTAATCACATCTACCTACTTATGCCTCTTGGTATAGAGTTTATGAGTTGCACTGTGATATTTGAGATATGACCAAGTTTTCCTCACAAACAACACTTACACCATTTGCTTACTACACCATCTCATTATCATACTAGTAATGTCATTAGTTGGATGTGGTTTCTTACATTAAATTTTAGAGTAAGCATTAATTTTGAGTTATCATTATTTTAGATATTTTTATTTTTATTTATCCATCATGTTCTTGTTTGATTTTTTTGGACTTCACTTATCTTACATAGGACATTTCATGTGCTTACATGTTATTATTTGTGTTTGACTTCACATGCTTATCTTACATTTTAATTTAAATCCTCATTTCATGTTTTTATTTATATATACCTTAATATGATTATCTTACATCTTGAATTACATTTCTTTTTTAGTCATTTATGTTTTTTTATTTTTATTAGACATTATTATCTTACATGAGGTTATATTTCACTCGCATATCTTTGTTATATTTTTCTCGAATTGATATTTCATTCACTTACAATGTTTTGCATGCTTCCTAATGTTATTTAGTGTGTTTTACACTACATTTTTTATTTATATTTTGCATGCCTCCAAATTTGATTTAGTGTGTTCAAAATTCTTTGTTAGTCACTCATGTTGTACATGCTTCACAACATGATTTAGTGTGTTCTAAATAATTTGTCAACATTTTGTCATTTACATGCTTTGTATTTTGGTTCTAACTTAGAGTTAAAAATCTTGGCTTACCAATTTTATAAGTAATTTAATCATTTTTTAGAATCATTCATTGCTACTTTCACCATCTTACATATACACACATTGATTCCATTTTTATACATGTATCCATAGGGTTTTTCAAATGTAGGTAGTGCACCCTCCATGATCAAGACTAGGATATTTACATACAATCATCCAGTAAAAATTAATTCAAGGTATGTATATGGTGCTTTTAATTACTTAAATTTTATTTTGGCATTAATTTCAATATTTCATTTTTAGTTTGCTCAGTTTCATGTGTTTTTATGTTCTTTCTCGAAGAACCATCCCATGTTACACTCACATGACACGTGATGATATTTGAGTGGAGAATATGTATACACACAATATTTTTATTAAATTTATCACTCATTAACACTTTATCTCTTTCAATAACCTATCGAGTTCCAATCTTTCTAAGTGCATGCCTTAAAGGGTGTACTAGGAAATGGGTTGGTAGACCATTGGTGCTTCAAAAGATTATTATGGATTTGTACCTTTTATACTATTGGTCTATATTATTTATAGTTTTTATTTATTTAAATCCTAAGATGATTCCCTAAAACCTAAAAATCCTAAAATATCATTTTTAAAATTCTAAAACCCTGAAATATGGCAAGTCTAAAATCCAATATGACCCTCCAAAATCTAGAATTTATATTATAAATTATAGAGGTTATAAACTACTATAAAACACCATAAAATTATAAATATAAAATATAAATTAAAGTATAATTTGATATTTAAACATGTATGTCAACTTAGACTTGAATTTTTATTTTATATTTATACTGCCTATTTTTATCATGTTTTATTACAATCTCGATTGGGTAAACTCTATCATTCATCTCATCCTACTATGCCAACTAGGTCAATGCCATAATTCATACTATGTTATCTAGGTCTATAAAATTGATGAATTTTACTAAGTTGACCTCATTAATAATTCATTGCATGTTACAAGACTTTTTCAACCCAAACTGATGTAGTGTTAGGCTTAATGGTTATATTTCCCACCCAACAAAGTCAACTAGGCTAACCTTATTAGCTTAATATTTGGGAGGTTTTATGGTAAATACTTAGATATAAATACCAAATCACATTTATAAATAGATGATAATTTAATTTTTCATCATCACTACTCACAAATCTACTTAAACAATCAATAGGAGGTTTCATTGCTTAGGTTTTTGTCTTGGAGAAGTAACAATTATATTGTGGAAGTATTGGATGCATAGGAGAAGTATTATAACCTATATTTGATTTGTCCTTGTAATATTTACAATCCCAAAACAACCTCTTGTAAATCACCATTTGCCAAGGGAGAGATTGAGGCATGATGGGTTCACTTCAACAACATAAGTATGTTCATAGCCCTTCATATTTTGATAAGTAGATGTTGAAAAACTAATGGATTGGATAATATCTCTCTTTGATTATATAATTTATATTTTATATTAGATATATTTATATTTACACATTCATTATCTTCCCTATTTGTGCCATAAACTTTAGTGAGAATTAGATTAGCTTGTATATGCATTTACTAGATTAACTTGTGTATTTGTTTAGTAGATTAACTTAATATCATTTATAGTAACAAGACCTATCTAGGTTTATCATAAAATGGAATTTGAATAGAGGCCTTGGAAGCCTCTCCTTTGACATTATGTGATAATAGGTCCTTAATGTAGGTTTAACAAATCCATTATTGGTCATGACCCTGATATAAATGTATTCTCAAATCAAATTATTAGTTGAGTAGGATAAGTTATAAATTTGTCTAGTTTCTCTTGCATATAGAAACCACCACAGTTATGTTATCCATTTTTTTCAATGCAGACCAAATAGGAAATAGAAGAGGGAAAATATATTTTGAGGGTTTTTCCTCCAAACATAAATCATTTTAGATCCCACACACTCCTATAGTCGACTTAAAGAGGTGATTCCCTTCCACAAAGGTGCTAGATACATATAATTGACAAGTTAGAGATAATCCCAAAATGTATAAATAGTTTAGCATATCATTCCATGTAGTAAAATAGTTTGGTACACCACTCTACCCAGTAATATGGGTTAGAATATTAATCCACATAATGATGTGGTTTGGCATATAAATCCATGAGGAAAAATATTTGGGCATACTAGTCCACATAAAAATATGTTTTAGCATATTGCATCACATAATAATATGGTATACAATGAAACATGCATTCCAACTCTAGTATTGAGTATGCCTGAATTTAAGCAAATTTATTAAATCCCAAAACTAATTATATAACAAAGGTCTACATGTACCACACATGAATTATGTCTTCAAACAATGGTGTAACCCAAGAATATAAATATGGACACCAAAACCATGTTTAATCATAATATGTATGATTTTCAAATGTTTTTTACATCCAATGAGTTTGGAATCAATAAGGTTTCATATAAGTTTACATTACATTATCTAATATTCTATTACCCCTAGATGGGATTAATATCCAATGTCAACCCAAAACATGATAGAGTAATTTATCATTTCCCTATGTTGTATAAATTTATCATCTAATGATTATATCCAAAATGGATTATCTTTTATACTTCATCAATAATCTAAATGCTCATTATCATTGCCTATGATCACAAGTTTAGGACTTTCACAAACATATTTTCACAAAATCCAATCCAATCATATCGCATGGGTGATAATGTACCCCATAAATGTTTCATATCATTGATTAGGGTCACCATAATAAGGTATCATAAAAATATTGATATGAAACCAATGAAACACAAATTATTAAAAAAATTAAGTGTCAAAACCAATGTTAATACCCACATATTAAATTGTCAAGAAATTAATAATTCCTATCCTTTATGTTTGCACAATATTTTAATACAGTGTGTGATAATTACATATTCTTAGATGAACATGACCAAGAACAATTTTTGAAAAAAAAAATA
This sequence comes from Torreya grandis, assembly GCA_037957365.1. Classification (NCBI taxonomy): domain Eukaryota; kingdom Viridiplantae; phylum Streptophyta; class Pinopsida; order Cupressales; family Taxaceae; genus Torreya; species Torreya grandis. The sequence goes on from JARHVA010007866.1 coordinate 391,510, forward strand.
GTAGATTCAAATCAATTTTCTAATTTATTTATAATATCAGTAGAATTAAAGTAAGATAGTAAATTAAGATTATTATTTTATTCATTGGCTTGATACCCCTATGTCTTCCCTTCCACACAAAAGGGATAAAAATTCAATTGAGTTATATACTACTCAAAAGATACATCTGACATGATTATTCAGCTTAGGATAGATTTACAAGGTAAAATACTATTTTTATATTACTATAACTATTTTTATAGCTTGACACTATTCAAACGTTCATTAGTAAGATGTTTTAGCTCAACTATCTTAGCTAGTTTTTACTAGACATTACATTAACTATAATTTCATCATGAATGTTATATATTATCGTTATATATATCTTTAAATATATTAAAATTTCACCTAGGACCTATAGAGCAAGTCATATTTTTTTTGCATTACATTAACATCACCACATATTTTTTAGTCCACCTTGACATTGATTTAGGTCTTCATAGTATAAACTATAATTCATATGGTCTTTAGATATGTTACAGATTACTTTATAGTTATTTGAAAACATACATATTGAATAAGGCATAAAACACTACATCAAGGCCTTAAAATAGTCTTAGTATCTTGATGATATATTACCCATATTGTGGGTCTAGTATTAGGTCTTAGTCTATCCATAAACTCAAAATATTTATGAATAACATAAGATATTATAACATTTCATTGCTTCCAGTTATATCATAATTTGGTATATAATTTTATCCATATGAAAACTCATAACATTTATTATTAATTGAATCATTTTAATGCCTAACATCTCACATAATACAATTTTGTTAACACCTAATAATTATCACAAATTTATAAACCAAAAATTTAAGCTTTCACTTTATGAATCTAACCATTAGTGGATTAATAGTCACTACACTCATCACCTAAGGGGATAATGTTTAATAAAATAAAGACAAATTATAAATCATATATATTAAGGGTATGTGTAGGATAATTGGGGACAAAAAGGGGGTATAAAGTGACACTTTAAAAAAAATAACAATAGTTGAACTTGGAGATAATGTTAGAGACACTTAGAGAAAGAATTTGATGATGGCACAAAAACATGAATTGTGGAATTTTGAATTTAGTTTATAAATATATAATTTTTTTCAATACCTAGATGATAAAAATTTGTGAAATAGATACATATATGATAATAGGTTGGTCATTTTTTGTGAAAATATAAAGAGATTGCATGTGTACAAACACACTTTTTTTGATTAAATGAATGAATTTTTATGTGAAACTTCATATATGGATAGGTGAAATGTCAAACATTATTGAAAACATTTCTATTACTTTTTTATTATGTATAATTTTAAAATAATTTTACAATTCAAGATAGTTAGAAAATTGAAATTTCAAGTGTATGAACACAACTTTTTAACCTTAACTTTATGAAAATCAATTTTTTTAAAGCATAGTTGACAATGTGTAGATTGTTGAGATATAAGTTTTATAAGTTTTCAATTAATATTCAAAAAATTATAAGGGAATTTGTAATGATATGTATACATTCCATAATGAGGTATGTTATATATAAATTAAGTAATAATTATAAATAATATTCTAACATTAAAAAAAATTATATATTCTAGAACTAAATTTTTTCCTATACAAACCAATATAATGTTTTTTTTTTAAATAATAAAAGCTACCTAATCAGATGTGTCAACAAAGGCAAAAAAGACTCCTAAATTTATTATAAACTAAGCAGGCTTCACCATGACTAGTTTCAACCTAGGTTCAGACTTCCCCAAGCTTGTATCCAAGGAAAATTTAGAGGGAAAATACAAAAAAATATTGAAATGTTGAAAAGACTCACACCCTATGAAAAGGATGGACTCCCTTTGCAAAGGGTGTACGTCCTTTGTAGATACATTCTTTCTATTTTTTGTAATTAGAGCTAGTTTTGTATGCCCTTTGCAGATATATTTTTCTTTCATATTTTTTGAAATTAGAATTAGTTTTTTTTATGTTTGAAGATGTGTATGTGTTTTTTGTTGTGTTTTTGTTTTTGTGTGCAATATGAGGTGGTTTTTTTATTGTGTTTTTGATTGTATTATTTGTGTTTTCAATGATATATTTAGTAAAATTAATTACATTTAATTTATATAACATTTTATATAATTATAATTAAAATTTATTTTACTAAATATAAGAAATTAGGGGCATTCTGCATCTTATGAAATCAATTCCAGAGCCATATGAGTTACCATTTAAAAGTCAATTTTTCAAAATCCAATCTAGTCAATACTTAGTTTTTAGAATTTTAGGATTGGAAGATAGAATGAGAAACAAGGTTATGAATCAAGTTACAAGTGCAATATATCTATACCATTGATTATTCCCCACATTTTACCTACTTGAGTATACCCTACCCAATTCAATAATTGATCTTAAAGGTGGATTCCTAAATTTTATTGAGTTGTGGAGCTAAAAGCTTCACTGAATGTGCAAATGTGGAGGTTGCTAGGTTACATAGTAACCGACATCGGTCAAAGCCAACTGACATCAGTTAGGAGTCGACTAACATTGGTTATCTTTAGCTACACAGTAACTAGTATTAGTTAGAGATCAACGGGCATTAATCAACTTCAGACCGACATCGGTCATCTATGCATTTCCAGAACTATTCTAATTTTAGGAGAATAGTTAGTTTGCATGTAAAGACTAATTTTAGTCTTGAGTCTACATTTCTAATTATTGTTTGGTTTCGGATCTATTTAAGAGACCCATGGGGCTGTATTGTAATGTAAGCAAGATCATTTAGATTTGCAAGGTGCAAGATCACGAAGATCTATAGATAAGGAGGCAACAACAGTTGAGTTGATTGTCACTTGGGAGGTAGGCAACAACAACCATTAGGTTGATTGTCACTGGAGGGAACAACAACTCGGTATTGAGTTGATTTTTTATTGTAATTGAGAGAGAGAAATATTGAGGGAGAATTACTATACACCCAAGAGGTATGGGAAGAAGAGATTTATTCATTGTATTTCCTTTTAGAAGAGTGTAATACAAGATTTTATTGTTTCTCGTATCTCCTATTCTTTGTTGTTTCTGATTTCTAGTTACTTATTACTTCTAGTTTAATTTCATGTTTAGTTACTTATACAAAGGTAATCAATTATACTCTAAGGAGGTCCTAACAAGTGGTATCAGAGCTTGGTTCACTAACAAGTGTTCATCAAAGCAAGTTAGTGTTTGTTGATTACAGGTTCACTCACATATGTTTCTGTTTGAGTGGAAGTAAAGCAATGACAGAAGAAAGTAAACTAAGAATGGAGAAATTCAATGGCAAGAATTATCAATTATGGAGGATGCAGATAGAAGATTATCTGTATCAAAAAGATCTATACTTACCATTGGGTGGGGATTCAAGTAAGCCCACATATATGCAAGATGAAGAATGGAATGTTCTTGATAGAAAGGCTCTGGGAACTATAAGGTTGAGATTGGCATCATCTATGATTTCCAACTTATCACAGGCAAAGACAACCATAGAGTTAATAGATACTTTGGCAAATTTATATGAAAAACCTCAGCTTCGAATAAGGTATTTCTTATGAAGCAATTATATAATTTACAAATCTAGGAAGGTGGATCGGTATATAGTCATCTTAGTGATTTCTATGGATTAGTAAATTAGTTAAATTTAGTCAAAATAGTTTTTGATGATGAAATTAAGGCCCTCTTAATCTTATGCTCTTTACCTAAAAGTTGGGATAGCTTGGTAATGGCAGTTAGTAATACTACATCTGCTTCAAATATCTTGAAAGTTGATGATGTTGTTAGTGTAATCTTGAATGAAGAAATTCATAGAAAAAGCATAGGGGAAACATCAGGTAATGCTTTAAGTGTTGATAGTAGGGGAAAGCAAAGAGAGAAGGACAAGCAAGGGAAATCAAGGTCAAAGATAGGTAGTAGATCCAAATCCAAAAATGGAAATATAACATGTTGGAATTGTGGAAAGAAAGGACATGCAAAGAAAGATTATTGGTTAAAAGAAGATCAGCATGAAGGTAATAAAGAAGCAAATGATGCAGGTATTGTTGCATAGGATGCTCTTATATTTTCTTTGGATAGTTAGGTAGAATCATGGGTTTTAGATTTTGGTGCTTCTTTCCATGCAACCCCAAATAGAGAATTTTTCAATGATTATGTCTATAGAGACTTTGGAAAATTTTATTTAGGGGATGGTGAGCCTTGTCAAATTGTTGGCAAAGGAAAAGTGCAGCTAAAATTGTAGAATGACAACACATGGGTGTTGAAGGATGTCATGCATGTACCCATCTTGAAGAGGGATCTGATTTCTACAGGAAAGTTGGGTGATGAGGGTTGCATAGTAACTCTCACAGCAGAATCTTGGAAAGTTTCCAAGGGTGCACTTGTATTAGTAAGAGGTAAGAAAGTAGGTACACTTTATCTATCTACTTGTATTACTGATTCTCCTATTTTATATACTTCAGATGTAGATGTAAAGATGTGGCACTGTAGGTTTGGTCACATGAGTGAGAAGGGAATAGATGTTCTTAAGTCAAAAGGTAAGCTTTCAGATTTCAAAAGCATAGATCTAGATTTTTGTGAGCATTATATTTTTGGGAAATAGGAGAAAATGAGGTTTCTCAAAACTGGGTCAACAAAGAAGAAGCACATGTTAGAGCTTGTTCACGCCTATATGTGGGGACCAGCTTAGGGAGCTTCTATTAGAGGATCACAGTGTTATGCTTTTTTCATTGATGATGCTACAAGAAAGGTGTGGGTTTATTGCATAAAGAGGAAATTTGATGTTTTTGACACATTTAAGAAATGGAAAGCCTTAGTTTTCAATGAAAAGGTGATGTACAGTGATCAGCTCAAGAGGCTAAATAATTTTGAGCAAGGCAGTGTTGATTTGGATAAGGTTATGATCCAAAATGAGCTCACAGGTAAAAATCATCACTCACAAGAAAACACAGACACTGACATCAATCAGGTAGAGACTAACATTAATCAGGCAGGAACTGACATTGGTCTGGTGAAGACTGAAGTCGGTGATGTTTGGTAGGTGGAAACCGATGTCGGTCATGTGAGAATCAACATTGGTCATGTTGGTCAGGTGGAACTAACATCTGTTAGGTGCAGACTGAGAGATGACTGGGATCGGTTACTATCAGAATGAAATTTGGGTGGACAACAAGTTGTCAATGAGTCTCAAACACCCATGAGGAGGTCCGAAAGGGTAAGTAAACCTCAAATTCATTATTCCCCTTCTTTATACTTCTTTTTGCTCACTGATGGTGGAGAACCAAGAATTTTTGAAGAGGTAATGCAGGTAGAGTCCAAAAAATAGTGGGAGCATGGTATGAATGAAGAAATTGATTCCTTAGAAGAAAACCATACGTGAGATTTGGTTGAGTTGCCAACTAGAAAGAAAGCACTAAAAAACAAATGGGTTTACAGGTTAAAGTAAGGAGAGAATGGACAAGTGAGACATAAGGCCAAGTTATATAGTCTTGGGCAAGCTCCAAGACAGTGGTATTTGAGGTTTGATAGGTTTATGATAGAGCATGGCTTTAGCCAATGTCAATGTGACCATTGTGTTTATTTTACCAGATTGGATAATAGTAGCTACATTATCCTATTACTATATGTAGATGATATACTTGTTGTAGGTTCAAACTTGTAGGGTATTACTGAGCTAAAGGTAAAATTAGCTTAGACGTTGGCCATGAAGAATTTAGGAGCAACAATCCTTGGCATGAGTATTTTTAGAGACAGGAAAAATCACAGGTTGATTTTGTCTCAAGAGGATTATGTGAATAAGGTAGTGGAGAGGTTTAATTTGTAGGATGCAAAATCGGTAAGCACACCTATGGCTGGACAGTTCAAGTTGAGCAAAGAATAGTGTCCTAAATCACATGATGAAGTTGAGTACATGGTATTTACTAGACCTGATATTGCCCAAGTAGTGGGAGTTGTCAGCAAGTTTATGGCCAATCTAAGAAAATAACATTGGAAAGTAGTTCAGTAAATTCTTAGATATCTGAGAGGGACCAACAGTAGGCATTTATGCTATGCAGGGCCAAACACTTCTCTATATGGGTATGTAGATTCAGATATGGTAGGTGACTTAGATGGTAGGAGAAGCACCCCAAGATATGTGTTCACTATTGGTGGAATGATGGTTAGCTAGATTTTAAAGCTACAGAAGGTTATTGCCTTGTCTACTACAGAGGTAGAATACATTGCAGTCATAGAGGCTAACAAGGAAATGATTTGGTTGACTCGGTTCATGGAAGATTTGGAAAAGGAGCAAGAGAGTTGTAGATTGTACAGTGATAGTCAAAGTGCAATTCATTTGGCAAATAATTCAGCCTTTCATTCAAGAACCAAACATATACAGCTTAGGTACTACTTCATTAGACAAATATTGGAGGATGGTTAGTTGAAGCTGGAAAAGATCCATACAAATAAGAACCCTGCTGATATGCTAACAAAGATGGGAATAAAGGAGAAGTTGAATCTTTATTCAACTTTTGTTAGTCTTCAAGATTGAACTTGAAGATGGAGAAACAAGCTAGAAACAAATTAGAGGATGTTGCTATACAAGTACAGGTACAAGTGCAGTTGTTTATCTTCAAGTGGGAGATTATTGAGTTGTGGAGCTAAAAGCTTCACTAAATATGCAAATGTGGAGGTTGTTGGGTTACACAGTAACCAACATCATTCAGAGCCAACTGATATTGGTTAGGGGTTGATCAACATCGGTTATCTTTAGCTACATAGTAATCAGCATCGGTTAGGGATCAGCCGGCATCAGTCACCTTCAGATTGACATCGGTCATTTGTGCATTTCTAGAACTATTCTAATTTTAGGAGAATAGTTAGTTTGCATGTAAAGACTAATTTTAGTCTTGATTTTGTGTTTCTAATTATTGTTTGGTTTGGGATCTATTTAAGAGACCCATGGGGCTATATTCTAATGTAAGCAAGATCAATTAGATCTATAAGGTGCAAGATCAAGAAGATCTGCAGATAAGGAGGCAACAATAGTTGAGTTGATTGTCACTTGGGAGGTAGGCAACAACAACCATTGGGTTGATTGTCACTGGAGGGAACAACAACTCGGTATTAAGTTGATTGTTGATTGTAATTAAGAGAGAGAACTCTTGAAGGAGAATTATTGTACACCCAAGAGGTGTGGGAAGAAGAGATTTCTTCATTGTATTTCCTTCTAGAAGAGTGTAATACAAGATTGTATTGTTTCTCGTATCTCCTATTCTTTGTTGTTTTTGATTTCTAGTTACTTATTACTTTTAGTTTAATTCTGTGTTTAGTTGTTTATACAAAGGTAATCAATTATACTCTAAGGAGGTCCTAACAAGTGGTATTAGAGCTTGGTTCACTAACAAGTGTTCATCAGAGCAGGTTAGTGTTTGTTGATTATAGGTTCACTCACAGGGGTTTCTGTTTGAGTTGGAGTAAAGCAATGGTAGAAGAAAGTAAAATAATAATGGAGAAATTCAATGGCAAGAATTATCAATTGTGGAGGATGTAGATGAAAGATTATCTATATTAAAAAGATCTGTACTTACCGTTGGCTGGGGTTTTAAGTAAGCCCACATATATGTAAGATGAAGAATGGAATGTTCTTGATAGAAAGGCTCTAGGATATATAAGGTTGAGCCTAGCATCGTCTGTGATTTCCAACTTATCACAGTCAAAGACAATGATAGAGTTAATGGATACTTTGGCAAATTTATATGAAAAACCCTTACCTTTGAATAAGGTATTTCTTATAAAGCAATTATTTAATTTGCAAATGCAGGAAGGTGGATCGCTATATAGTCATCTTAGTGATTTCCATGGATTAGTAAATCAATTAAATTTAGTCAAAATAGATTTTGATGATGAAATTAGGGCTCTCTTAATCTTATGCTCTTTACCTAAAAGTTGGGATAACTTGGTAATGGCAGTTAGTAATACTACATCTGCTTCAAATATCTTGAAAGTTGATGATGTTGTTAGTGTAATCTTGAATGAAAAAATTCACAAAAAAAGCACAGGGGAAACATTAGGTAATGCTTTAAGTTTTGAAATTAGGAGAAAGCAAAGAGAGAAGGGCAAGCAAGGGAAATCAATGTCAAAGATAGGCAGTAGATCCAAATCTAGAAATAGAAGTATAACTGGATGGAATTGTGGAAAGAAAGGACATGCAAAGAAAGATTGTTGGTTGAAAGAAGATCAGCATAAAGGTAATAAAGAAGCAAATGATGTAGGTATTGTTAAACAAGATGCTCTTATATTTTCTCTGGATAGTCAGGTAGAATCATGGGTTTTAGATTTTGGTGCTTCTTTTCATGCAACCCCAAATAGATAATTTTTGAATGATTGTGTCTATGGAGACTTTGGAAAAGTTTATTTAGGGGATGGTGAGCCTTGTCAAATTGTTGGCAAAGGAAAAGTGTAGCTGAAATTATAGAATGGCAACACATGGGTGTTGAAGGATGTCATGCATGTACCCATCCTAAAGAGGAATCTGATTTCTATAGGAAATTTGGGTGATGAGGGTTGTACAGTAACTCTCACAGTGGAATCTTGGAAAGTTTCCAAGGGTGCACTTGTATTAGCAAGAGGTAAGAAAGTAGGTACACTTTATCTATCTACTTATATTATTGATTCTCCTTCTATTTTATCTACTTCAGATATAGATGCAAAGATGTGGCACTATAGGCTTGGTCACATGAGTGAGAAGGGAATGGATGTTCTTAAGTCAAAAGGTAAGCTTTCAGATTTGAAAAGCATAGATCTAGATTTCTATGAGCATTGTATTTTTGGGAAATAAGAGAAAGTAAGATTTCTCAAAACTGGGTCAACAAAGAAGAAGCACAGGTTAGAGCTTGTTCACGTAGACGTGTGCGGACCAGCTTAGGCAGCTTCTATTAGAGGATCACAGTGATATGTTTCTTTCATTGATGATGCTACAAGAAAGGTGTGGGTTTATTGCACAAAGAGGAAATCTGATGTTTTTGACACATTTAAGAAATGGAAAGCCTTAGTTTTCAATGAGAAGGTGATGTACAGTGATCAACTCAAGAGGCTAAATAATTCTAAGCAGGGCAATGTTGATTTGGACAAGGTTATGATCCAAACTGAGCTCATAAGTAAAAATCATCACTCATAGGAAAACATAGACACTGACATCAGTCAGGCAGAGACTGACGTCAGTCAGGTAGAGACTGACATCAATCAGGCAGGAACCGACGTTGGTCTGGTGAAGATCAAAGTTGGTGATGTTAGGTAGGTGGAAACTGACATTAGTTAGGTCAATCAAGTGGAACTGACATTGGTCAGGTGTAGATTGAGAGATGATCAAGATCGGTCACTATCAAAACAAAATTTAGGTAGACAACAATCTATCAATGAGTCTCAAATGCCCATGAGGAGGTCCGAAAGAGTAAGTAAGCCTCAAATTCATTATTCCCTTTCTTTATACTAATTTTTGCTCACTAATGGTGGAGAACTAGGAAGCTTTGAAGAGGCAATGTAGGTAGAATCTAGGAAACAGTGTGAGCATGGCATGAATGAGGAAATTGATTCCTTGGAAGAAAACCATACGTGGGATTTGGTTGAGTTGCTAGCCAGAAAGAAAGCACTAAAAAAAAATGTGTTTATAGGTTAAAAGAAGGAGAGAATGGACAAGTGAGACATAAGGCCAAGTTATATGGTCTTGAGCAAGCTCCAAGACAATGGTATTTGAGGTTTGATAGGTTTATGACATAGCATGGCTTTAGTCAATGTCAATGTGACCATTATGTTTATTTTACCAGATTGGATAATAATAGCTAAATTATCCTATTATTGTATGTAGATGATATGCTTGTTGCAAGTTCACACATGCAGGGTATTACTGGGCTAAAGGTAAAATTAGCTCAGACATTTTCCATGAAGAATTTAGGAGCAGCAATCCTTGGCACGAGTATTTCTAGACACAGGAAAAATCACAGGTTGATTTTGTCTCAAGAGGATTATGTGAATAAGGTAGTGGACAGGTTTAATTTGTAGGATGCAAAATCGGTAAGCACACCTATGGCTGGATAGTTCAAGTTGAGCAAAGAATAGTGTCCTAAATCACATGATGAGGTTGAGTACATGGTATGTATTAGACCTGATATTGCCCAAGCAGTGGGAGTTGTCAACAAGTTTATGGCCAATCTAAGAAAGGAACACTGGAAAGCAGTTTAGTGGATTCTTAGATATTTGAGAGGGACCAGTAGTAGGCATTTATGCTATGTAGGGTCAAACACTTCTCTACATGGGTATGTAGATTCAGATATGGTAGGTGACTTGGATGGTAGGATAAGCACCATAGGATATGTGTTCACTGTTGGTGGAATGGTGGTTAGCTAGATTTCAAAGTTGCAGAAGGTTGTTGCCCTGTCTACTATAGAGGTAGAATACATTGTAGTCATAGAGGCTAGCAAGGAAATGATTTGGATGAATTGATTCATGGAAGAGTTGGGAAAGGAGCAAGAGAGTTGTAGATTATATAGTGATAGTCAAAGTGCAATTCATTTGGCATAGAATTCAGCCTTTCATTGAAGAACCAAACATATACACCTTAGGTACCACTTCATTAGATAGGTATTGGAGGATGGTCAGTTAAAGCTGGAAAAGATCCATATGAATAAGAACCCTGTTGATATGCTAATAAAGCTAGGAACAAAGGAGAAGTTGAATCTTCATTCAACTTTTGTTGTTCTTTAGGATTGAACTTGAAGATGGAGAAACAAGCTAGAAACAAATTAGAGGATGTTGATGTACAAGTATAGGTACAGGTGCAGTTGTTTATCTCCAAGTGGGAGATTGTCGAGTTGTGGAGCTAAAAGCTTCACTGAATGTACAAATGTGGAGGTTGTTGGGTTACATAGTAATCGATATTGGTTAGAGCCAACTGACATTGATTATCTTTAGCTACATAGTAACTGACATCGGTTAGGGATTGGCTGGCATCGATCACCTTCAGACTGACATCGGTCATCTGTGCATTTCTAGAACTATTCTAATTTTAGGAGAATAGTTAGTTTGCATGTAAAGACTAATTTTAGTCTTGAGTTTGCATTTCTAATTATTATTTGGTTTGGGATCTATTTAAGAGACCCATGGGCCTATATTGTAATGTAAGCAAGATCAATTAGATCTACAAGGTGCAAGATCAAGAAGATCTACGGATAAGGAGGCAATAACGATTGAGTTGATTGTCACTTGGGAGGTAGGTAACAACAACCATTGGGTTGATTGTCACTGGAGGGAACAACAACTTCGTATTGAGTTGATTGTTGATTGTAATTAAGAGAGAGAGAACTCTTGAGGGAGAATTATTGTACATCCAAGAGGTGTGGGAAGAAGAGATTTCTTCATTGTACTTCCTTCTGCAAGAGTTTAATACAAGATTGTATTGTTTCTCGTATCTCCTATTCTTTGTTATTTTTGATTTCTAGTTACTTATTACTTCTGGTTTAATTTCGTGATTAGTTGCTTATATAAAGGTAATAAATTGTACTCTAAGGAGGTCCTAACAAGTGGTATCAGAGCTTGGTTCACTAACAAGTGTTCATCAGAGTAGGTTAGTGTTTTTTGATTACAGGTTCACTCACAGGGGTTTTTGTTTGAGTGGGAGTAAAGGAATGACAAAAGAAAGTAAATTAAGAATGGAGAAATTCAATGGCAAGAATTATCAATTATGGAGGATGTAGATAGAAGATTATCTATATCAGAAAGATTTATACTTATTGTTGGGTGGGGTTTCAAGTAAGCCCACATATATGCAAGATGAAGAATGGAATGTTCTTGATAGAAAGGCTCTGGGATCTATAAGGTTGAGCCTAGCATCATCTATGATTTCCAACTTATCATAGGCAAAGACATGATAGATTTAATGGATACTTTGGCACATTTATATGAAAAACCCTCAGCTTCAAATAAGGTATTTCTTATGAAGCAATTATTTAATTTGTAAATGTAGGAAGGTGGATCGATATATAGTCATCTTAGTGATTTCCATGGATTAATAAACTAGTTAAATTTAATCAAAATAGTGTTTGATGATGAAATTAAGGCTTTCTTAATCTTATGCTCTTTACCTAAATGTTGGGATAGCTTGGTAATGGTAGTTAGTAATACTGTGTCTGCTTCAAATATCTTGAAAGTTGATGATGTTGTTAGTGTAATCTTGAATGACAAAATTCACAAGAAAAGCACATGGGAAACATTAGGTAATGCTTTAAGTATTGAAAGTAGGGGAAAGCAAAGAGAGAAGGCCAAGCAAGGGAAATCAAGGTCAAAGATAGGTACTAGATCCAAATCCAGAAATGGAAGTATAACCTGCTCAAATTGTGGAAAGAAAGGACATGCAAAGATTGTTGGTTGAAAGAAGATCAACATGAAGGTAATAAAGAAGCAAATGATGCAAGTATTGTTGCACAAGATTCTCTTATATTTTCTTTGGATAGTCAGGTAGAATCATGGGTTTTAGATTCTAGTGCTTCTTTCCATGCAACCCCAAATAGAGAATTTTTCAATGATTATGTCTATGGAGACTTTGGAAAAGTTTATTTAGGGGATGGTGAGCCTTGTCAAATTGTTGTCAAAGGAAAAGTGCAGCTAAAATTGTAGAATGGCAACACATGGATGTTGAAGGATGTCATGCATGTACCCATCCTGAAGAGGAATCTAATTTCTGTAGGAAAGTTGGGTGATGAGGGTTGCACAGTAACTCTCACAGTAGAATCTTGGAAAGCTTCCAAGGGTGCACTTGTATTATCAAGAGGTAAAAAAGTAGGTACACTTTATCTATCTACTTGTATTACTGATTCTCCTTCTATTTTATCTACTTTAGATGTAGATGTAAAGATGTGGCACTGTAGGCTTGGTCACATGAGTGAGAAGGGAATGGATGTTCTTAAATCAAAAGATAAGCTTTCAGATTTGACAAGCATAGATATAGATTTTTGTGAGCATTGTATTTTTGGGAAACAGGAGAAAGTGAGGTTTCTCAAAACTAGGTCAACAAAGAAGAAGCAAAGATTAGAGCTTGTTCATGCAAACGTGTGGAGACTAGCTTAGGGAGCTTTTATTGGAGGATCAAAGTGTTATGTTTCTTTCATTGATGATGCTACAAGAAAGGTATGGTTTATTGCATAAAGAGGAAATTTGATGTTTTTGACACATTTAAGAAATGGAAAGCCTTGGTTTTCAATGAGAAGGTGATGTATAGTGATCAGCTCAAGAGGCTAAATAATTCTGAGTAGGGCAGTGTTAATTTAGATAAGGTTATGATCCAAAATGAGCTTGTGGGTAAAAATAATCACTCACAGGAAAACACAAACACTGACATCGATCAGGTAGAGACCAACATCGATCAGGTAAGAACTGACATCGATCCAGTGAAGACTAAAGTTGGTGATGTTTGGTAGGTGAAAATTGATGTTGGTCATGTGAGAATTGACATTGGTCATGTCGGTCAGGTGGAACTGACATTGATCGGGTGTAGATCGAGAGATGACCAGGATCGGTCACTGTTAGAATGAAATTTGGGTGGACAGCAAGCTGTCAATGAGTCTCAAATGCCCATGAGGAGGTATGAAAGGGTAAGTAAACCTCAAATTAGTTATTCCCCTTCTTTATACTACTTGTTACTCACTGATGGTGGATAACCAAGAATTTTTGAAGAGGCAATGCAAGTATAATCAGGAAATAGTGGGAGCATGGCATGAATGAGGAAATTGATTCCTTGGAAGAAAACCATACATGGGATTTGGTTGAGTTGCCAGTCAGAAAGAAAGCACTAAAAAAGAAATGGGTTTACAGGTTAAAGGAAGGAGAGAATGGACAAGTGAGACATAAGGCTAGGTTATATGGCCTTGAGCAAGCTCCAAGATAGTGGTATTTGAGGTTCGATAGGTTTATTATAGAGCATGGCTTTAGTCAATGTCAATGTGACCATTGTGTTTATTTTACTAGATTGGATAATAGTAGCTACATTATCATGTTACTGTATGTAGATGATATGCTTGTTGCAGGTTCACACATGTAGGGTATTATTGAGCTAAAGGTAAAATTAGCTAAGACATTTGCCATGAAGAATTTAGGAGTAGCAATCCTTGGCTTGAGTATTTCTAGAGACAAGAAAAATCACAGGTTGATTTTGTCTCAAGAGGATTATGTGAATAAGGTAGTGGAGAGGTTTAATTTGTAGGATGCAAAAATGGTAAGCACACCTATGGCTGGACAGTTCAAGTTGAGTAAAGAACAGTGTCCTAAATCACATGATGAGGTTGAGTACATGGTATGTACTAGACCTGATATTGCCCAAGCAGTGGGAGTTGTCAGAAAGTTTATGGCCAATCTAGGAAAGGAACACTGGAAAGTAGTTTAGTGGATTCTCAGATATATGAGAGGGACCAGTAGTAGACATTTATGCTATGCAGGGTCAAACACTTCTCTACATGGATATGTAGATTTGGATATGGCAGGTGACTTAGATGGTAGGAGAAGCACCACAGGATATGTGTTCACTATTGGTGGAATGGTGGTTAGCTATATTTCAAAGTTGTAGAAGGTTGTTGCCCTGTCTACTACAGAGGCAAAATACATTATAGTCATAGAGGCTAGCAAGGAAATGATTTGGATGACTTAGTTCATGGAAGAGTTGGAAAAGGAGCAAGAGAGTTATAGATTGTATAATGATAGTCAAATTGTAATTCATTTGGCAAAGAATTCATCCTTTCATTCAAAAACCAAACATATAGAGCTTAGGTACCACTTCATTAGATAGGTATTGGAGGATGGTCAGTTGAAGCTGGAAAAGATCCATATAGATAAGAACCCTAGTGATATGCTAATAAAGATGGGAATAAAGGAGAATTTGAATCTTCATTCAACTTTTTTTGGTCTTTGAGATTGATCTTGAAGATGGAGAAACAAGCCAAAAACAAATTAGAGGATGTTGCTGTATAGACACAAGTATAGGTGCAACTGTTTATCTCCAAGTGAGAGATTGTTGAGTTGTGGAGCTAAAAGCTTCACTGAATGTGTAAATGTGGAGGTTGTTGGGTTACATAGTAACCAACATTAGTTAGAGCCATCCAACATCAGTTAGGGGTCAATTGACATTGGTTATCTTTAGCTACATAGTAACCAACATCGATTAGGGATCGGTTAGCATCGGTCACCTTCAGATCGACATCGATCATCTGTACATTTCTAGAACTATTCTAATTTTAGGAGAATAATTAGTTTGCATGTAAAGACTAATTTTAGTTTTGAGTCTATGTTTCTAATTATTGTTTGGTTTGGGATCTATTTAAGAGACCCATGGGGCTGTATTGTAATGTAAGCAAGATCAATTAGATCTTCAAGGTGCAAGATCAAGAAGATCTGTGGATAAGGAGGCAACAATGGTTGAATTGATTGTCACTTGGGAGGTAGGCAACAACAACCATTGGGTTGATTATCACTGGAGGGAAGAAAAACTCAGTATTGAGTTGATTGTTGATTGTAATTGAGAGAGAGAACTCTTGAGGGAGAATTACTGTACACCCAAGAGGTGTGGGAAGAAGAGATTTCTTCATTGTATTTCCTTCTGGAAGAGTGTAATACAAGATTGTATTATTTCTCGTATCTCTTATTCTTTGTTGTTTTTGATTTCTAGTTACTTATTAATTTTGGTTTAATTCTGTGTTTAGTTGTTTATACAAAGGTAACCAATTGTACTCTAAGGAGGTCCTAACAAATTTGTGGGTTTTCAATCAATGGGTCTATCAATATTCATAAATGATTGCCCTATAGCTTGTAAATTGTAACATACCTATAGTAATGATATGGTCACTCATACATGGAATTTATTGCATACCTATTACATATATGTATGCATTCACTCATACATGACATCTAACTATAGTTTTGATATGATAACTTATACCAAACATGAATGTAGCTAGTCACCCTAGTATACTCCATTCAAAATAGAATAAACCAAAACACCATTCAAAATCCATTCTAAAAATATTCCATTCAGTCTAAAATAAATGTTTAACAAATGGTCAAACTATGCATTCTTCAATTTCAATCTCATGAATTATTCCAAAGTCACATAGGATAATGTCATATTCTATCACTCCAAATTCACATAAGACACTCCCTCATTGACACTCATCATCCCTAATCATTACCTCATTAATGGAATCATACTTAATTATCATACCTTTTCACACCCTCATCAATTCTCATTGTCCTTCATTATCCCTAATCACTCCCTCATTAGCTATCATCATCCTTCATTGTTGCTAATCACTCCCTCATTAACCCTCATCATCCCTAGTCACTTCCTCATCATCCCTAATCACTCTCTCATCATCCCTAATCATCCCTCATCATCATTGATCATCCCTAAATAGTCCCTCATTAATAAATCTAATCATACCTAATCACTCTCTCATCATCCCTCATCATCCCCCATCATCCTTAGTCACATTATCATCATCCCTCATCATCCTATTAAGGTCAACATACCTCCATTTCTAAAAAATGAGGAACCTTGATCAATTTTCAAATTGTGTTAAAAATTATGAATTTAACTTGATCAAAGTGCATTATTGAATATCATGATTGATTTAGTTTACATTGGCATGTTAGAATAAGCTTTATTTTATTTCACCTAATGTTGTTAACATTTGACTCAGATGTTTCCATCTTACAATATCCATGGATTTCCATTGAAATGAATAAGTGTTCATGGTTTTATACTTCAACATTAATTTGACCCTCAATTGGTTAACTAACATAGTCCCATTCAAAATATTATGCAAACCTTTGATCCATACTAAATTAATTTAATCTAAGTTTAATCACTTTTAAAAAAACTTAGTTTAAGTTTTTATTAAATAAATTCATATTTTTACATAGGTCAACTTATTTCATTTTAGACTTAGTTTAATTTTATCCTAAGTTTTAATTAAATTTATTAATTCATTAAAACCTTGGTCTAAAAGTTTATACTAAGTCTTTATATATCCTGAATGCTTATTCCTTTGATTTTATTATTCATAAGAATAAAAAATGTGGGATTGACAAGTGTCAAAATATTAAGAGGATAGATCTAATATTATCAATGAGTAGATGATTCCCTAAAGTCAAAAAGTCAAGATCTAGATCAACATAGCATGTTCATTCATGCAATGAATGTCTAATAGTGAGCTTGGATTAAAAATGTTAAAGGATCCAAATATTGAATGCAAAGGTGACAAGTGTCATACTTTCAGTCAATCAAATCAAGATCAATAGTTTGGATCTAATCAGATGTATAAATAATAGATCAATGGTTCACACTTGATCCCATATTTAGAAGATCAATAGTGTGTGCTTAATCCCTTAGATCAAGATCAATGACATGCATTTAATCCTACAAAAAATATCAATGGAGAGCATCGAGTCAAGGAGTTAAAGATCCTAGATTACATTAAAATTTTCCATGTGCTGAAAAGTCGTTAGTTAGATGAAGATTGACTATAAAATACATTAAAAACATATGATGATGTCAAGTGGAGTAATATCTTAAGATCAAATCAAATATCAATTGCCACAATGAAATTCAAGTCCAAAAGACTCCCAAGGAAATTAATAACATGTATTTTATTGACATTTAGGATTGCATGAGATGATGACATGTGTCTAAGTGATAATGGTCACATTTTAAAAATAAATGATATGAGTGACAAGGTAATGCCACATGGGCAAACATGTCAGAGTAGAAGGTCTTGTGGACCCAAGCATGTAGAAGGTGAAAATTCATGATCCAAATTCAATATAAGTCACCAAATCACATATTTAAAATTTTTTACCACCATTAAAGATTTGCGTAAACCTCTAAAAATCCCTAAAATGTATAGAAAGCCCTAAACTGTGCTTGGATTCACTATTTTAAACCAAGAAGAGTTGAATTATCAATTTCAAAGAGATAATTCAATTAGAATTATACTAATGGAAACACATGGACATGTTTCAAAACAAGTGGTGGAAATTTACCTATCATTAGATAGAGAAGGTCAAGTGTTTAAGACACAAATTTTATAGCTACTTCATTGAACATAAAGGATAACAATTTCTCAAAGTTGTTCTTGACAATTGAGAACTAGGGAGTTATAACCAAAGAAGAGGATGTTTTTAAACTAGCTCAATTTCAAGAAAAAATGCTATAATCTTCCATAAAAGGGATAAAGTAGGAGAAAAATAACTTGGAAGAGAAATATATTCTATCAGTTGTAAGAAATATTATCAACAAGTTTAAAGTAATTATACATGATACATTCGGTTCATTGAAAACTATAAGGTCTAAGTTGGATTTGGTAAACAAAAAACATTCCATGGATATGAAACAAGTCATTCAATGGAAATCTTTAGAAAATAAGGTGAAATAATTGATCAATATATATACATAAAACTAGAATCTTGAGTTTGAAACAATCAACCTTAACACATTTGAATATGGTTATGATTATCTTAATGGAGAAGATAAAGGATATAAGTAAATGATCAAAAGACATGAAAGATATTTCTAATGACTTCAAACAATTAAAGAATATAATGATGCACATACTAGGAGGTTTGATCAAGGATCCAACCATCCTTAGTCCTAATAGCATGATAAATGATGAAGATTTCAAGTACATAGCTACTTAATTCATCTAGGAGGTAAAGAATAAAAGCCAAGGCACTATAAGGGCATATAGCCAATGTATCTTAGATATGATTTTATCGATAGAATAGAAAATTGGAAATACTAGAAGTATTGAAGAATCCTTGTATAGAGTTGATAAAGACTTCAAAAGGTTAGAAGGGTAAGAAGAGGAATTAATCATGGAGCTAGTTATCAACCTCAAGTTGATTGATACACAACATCATAAGTCCATGAAGATATTGAAACAAAAATAAAAGGATACAATAATAGGGGTGTCTCAAAGTCAACTAAGTTGACTAAAATAATATTTTGTAATAAACATCTTGTAAATCATTAGAAATAATATTCTATTTTGTAAAACTATGTGCAATTTGTAATGCACATGGCCTATAGGTTAGCCCATTTGTAAAGTGCCATTTATTCTAGAATTTTGTAAAAGGATATATGTCCTTGACACTTGGATAATTATCATTTGATATGGATAACCAACATACCTCATAGGATGTCTATAAAAAGGAGGTATTATCATTTGTAAAATGGAGGAATTATGCAGACTAAAATTTTTGTATAAATTTTGGATCAAGTAATACAAGAAAGGGAATTATAAAAAGTTAGTTTCATATTTGTTTGTGTGATTGTTATTATGGTTTCTTCCTCAAGTATCTAGTTTGATGTTTAGATTTAAATTACTTTCATGAATTATAGATATGAATATGTTAATACAAAGTTGTCAATTTGAGCTTATGTTAGGTTGATTGATATATTTTATATTCATTTCATTTCTATTGATTTTATTGAAGATGTGCTAATGCAATTTTATTATGAAATTAAAACTATAAAGTGGATTTGAATTCTTATTTTCATTGTTTCAAATATCCTCAAACATTTTCCTAGTATATGATAGGATCTATGCTTCTATAAATTTAATGTCATATGTTGGTTTGATTACATATCTTTGATGAAATTTAAGATTTGTCAATATGTCTATATTGACGATCAGTAACATCCTTCTTTTTTCCCTACCCTTCCTATTTTCTCTTTCTTTTAATAAAATCACTATAGTTTAGATTTTCATTGTAAATATTCATATTAGATTAGGGTTTAGAATTTAGGTTTTGATCATCATTCATTAAAATTAGTTTAGATTAATTTCATCTTTCAAAAAATATCTAAGACCATGGTTTCTCCCAACAACCACTTATATTTCATTTTGTGAAATGGTTATATAGCTTGGCTGCTACTCCACCATAGATATCAGGAATATAAAAAATAGTAACTCATGTAATAGATTATTTAAATATAGAAATGAGAGGTGTTTTAAACACTATATGAACCCTATGATACATTTTCATGAATCAACACATCCCTAATAACTCCCTCATTAACCATCATCATTTCTTAGCATCCCTAGTCAATCCTTCATCATCTTTCCTTATCCATCATCATCCTTAATCACTCCCTCATCAACTCTCATCATACTTAATCATCCCTAATCACCCCTTCATCATACCTTATTATCCCTAACCATTCCATTATTGTCCCTCATTATACCTAATTAGTCCTTCCTCATCACTAGTCACTCCCTCATGTAGTAGAGTGTGTTTTAATGTAGCAGTCAATAGAAATTTGTTTCAAACTAAATAATATATTTTTAGATGAATCTTGAGTGGTGTTTCAATTCTTTTTATTATTATTGGAGTGTACTAGGGTGATTATTCTCATTCATGTCTAATAGATTAGGTAGGTTCATGATGGATTACTTTAGGGAGATTATACTAGGGTGATTAGTGTTCAAGGTTTAAGGTATTTATAGTTTAGGTTCAAGGTTCAACATTTAAGGTTTATGGTGTTTAGGGCTTGGGTTTAGGGTTAATAGTTTAGGTGTAAATAGAGTGTACTAGGGTGATCATCTAAATTTATGTTTGGTATGAGTGATTATACTATGAATACAAGAATATGCCATGTATGAATGGTTGCATCATTACTATATGTATGTTATAGGTTAAATGTAATAGGATAGCCATTTATGAATATTGATGGACCCATTGATTAAAAAACCCACAAATTATTTATAAATTCATCCTAAATCCACCTTCAAGCCTTTTACATGAATGCCCTAGCCATTCCTTTTCTACATATGTGAGAATGACTCCTATCCTTTTAAGATATGGCTTATATAATACCCCATCTCCTTTCTCTATATAGGTGATAACTTGAGATTATGGTTTATGATTAATAAATTTTGGGTTTAAGTTTTATGGTTGATGGTTCAAATTTCATAATTTAGGGTTTAGTGTGTATATATTAGTGTTTAGGGTTCAATTTTTAGTGTTATGGCTTAAGGATTAGGATTTATTTCTTATAATTTACATTTTATATGTAAATTTTTATGATTTATGGTTTGTGGATCATGGGATAAAGGGTTGTGATTTATGGTTTGTGGTTTCACACTTAAGGTTTAGGGTTTAAGGTGTAAGGTTTAGGGTTTTAGTCTTGGGGGTTTGGTTGAGGGTTTGGGATTATAACTTAGTGTTTAGTATTTGGGGTTTGGGATTTAGTGTTTAGGGATTAGGGCTTAGGGTTTAAGATTTTGGGTTTAGTGTTTATGGTTTAGGATTTGGGGTTTTAATTTTAGGGTTTAGGGATTTAGGTTTAGTATTTAAGGTTTTGGGTTTAAAATTTTTGGTTTAGGAGTTAATGTTTAAGGTTTAAAACTTATGGTTTATGGCTTTAGGATTAGGGTTAAGAGTTTAGGGATTAAGTGTAAGGGTGTAGAGTTTAGGTTCAAATTTAATTTTTTATGATTTAGAGTTTAGGGCATGTGATTTGACATTTAAGATTAGGGGTTAAAGTTTTATGGTTTAGTTATTGGGGTTTGGGGTTTAGGTTTTAGGGTTTACAAATTAAGTTTTAGGGTGTAGGCCATATGTTTTTAATTTAGGTTGTATTATTTAGGTTTTAGGGTTTACATCTTGTGATTTAGGGTTTTGGATTTGGTGTCAATTTTAAGTGTTTAGGGTTTAATGGATTGGTGCTTAGAATTTAAGATTTGGAATTTAGGTTTTAAGGTTTAGGATTTAAGGTTCAAGGTTTAGTGTTTAGGTTGAGTGTTCATGGTTATGGGTTCATTTTTTTATGGTTTAGGGTTAAGGATTTAGGGTTTAAGGTCTATATTTTAGTGCTTGCGGTTGGTTTTTTGGTTTCAAAAATTTAGGTTTTAAGGTTTAGGATTTATGGTTTTATTATATATGGTTTATGGTTTTGAGTTTGAAGTTTTATGGTTATGGGTTTGTGGTTTTGGGTTTAACTTTCAAGTTTTAGGGTTTAGTGCTTAGGGGTTTTAGGATTAGAGTTTAGGGTTAAGATTTTAGGGGTCAAGGTTTATTTTTTATGGTTTTGAGTTTAGTGTTTAGGGTATAACATTATTAATTTTGATTTTTTTAGGGTTTAGTGTTTAAAATTGAGGGTATAAGGTTAAGGTTTTATGGTTTAGTGTTTAGGATTTAGGATTTCAATTTTATGGTTTGGGGTTTAGGGTTAAAAGATTACATTTAAGTTTTAGGGTTTAGTGTTTAGGGTATAAAGTATAGGGTTTAATGTTTTAAGTTTATATGTTTAGGGTCTATAGTTTATCATTTATGGATTATTATTTTGGGTTTAGGGATAATGTATTAGGGTTAAGGGTTTAAGGTTTATGAGTTAGGGTCTAGGGTTTAAGTATATTATTTAGTGTTCATATTTAAAGGATTATGGTTTAGGGTTTGGGGTTTAGGGTTTAGGTTTCAATATGTAGGGTTTAAGGTTTGGATTTTGGGTTTTGGGGTTAATGTTTTAGGTGGAAATGAAATGTAATAGGGTGATTATCTTCTTTTGTGTCTAATATGAGTGACCATTTACCACATAAAGATGTCATGTATGAGTGAGTGCATACCTACATGTAATACTATGTCTATGGTATATGTAATATATGAATGATTTTATCATTAATATAAATTCTATAGTTTTCATGATACAAGCTATTAATTTATGCATATTGATAGACCCATTAATTAAATTTCATTTTCTAAGTTGAGAACAAGGTTGTTAAGAAGATTTCAAGGTAAAGATAACAAACTCTAAGTATAGTACATATACAACAACTTGATTAAATAAAAAAATAAAAAAATAAGGAATTTAAGGTTAGAATAAGCTTAAAAAGTGAATAACTTCATGACTACAAGCAGAGTTGATAGTCTGCCAAGACAAAATAGGGATCTAAGCAGTCAAAATAATCATTTTCTTGTGAGGAAAAGATATCTTTTTATTTATTTTATTTTATTCAAAAAGTTATTCCATATGTGAATTAAATCCAAATTCATTATAATATAAATTATACTTTATCCAATGTTCACATAATTGAAACCTTCTAAAGTTTATTTTCTATGTATTTATTGTCACTTGAAGTCTCTTGTATCACATATAAAAAGTTGCATGAGTTTGTTTATAAGATTGGAGAAGTTGAGGGAGATATTAAATAATATGTTCAAATTTTCAGTTCTTTAAAATAGTATTTAAGTTGTATGAATAATCAATTTGAAGCTCCTTAAAATAATTTGAAGCTATCAGGCTTGTGTGTAGAGTCAAACCTTAGAATAGGTTTTTTGATACAAAAAGAACCATAACTTGCATCTAAAATAGTTTAATGTCATAAAAATCATATGGAAGTTGTTAAAAATAGTTTATAATGTATTATAATAGGTATAATTTTCAAACTCACCTTGTTATTAGAAATATATAGGACTTTTTTTTATTTGCTTGTAGATAGTCATATGAAAACTCAGTCAAGAGAAACTTCAAGTGTTTTACTTTGTTGATTGAGCATAAACCTATTATGAAGGTATAATGTTATTTTATAAACACTATATAATAGTTACTTAAATTTATTCAAAGCATTTGGCAGTTAAGCCAAGCCAATATCTTTCCAAGTAAATATATTAAGCCATCCAGACCTTAAGAGCAAAGTTGCCATTGAAGTCAAATTATTAAAAAAGCAATAAAGTAAATTAGTTTATCATCCTCAAATATAGTCTCCAAAAATATTAATAAATATTTATAATAATCATTTGATGAGATTAGATTAATAACACTTTTTCAAGACCAAACATGCCTATACACAATATTGTAATAGTGCTTCAGAATTAGTCAACTTTTTGGGCACTTTGGTGATCTAATTGGTATTTTGAGCTTGTATAAAGACACATATGAGTCTTGCATCATTTTATTGATATTTTTATTGAGATTTTTAATTGAATGAGTTGAAAATATAAGGTAATTGTAGACTTCTTTGTATCAAGTCCTTAAGAGGTAGAATTATGCCTAATATGTTTATAAAGGGTAAAATTATTGTCATCTAATTTTTGAGTTGAATGTCTTCATGAAATAATAATATTGAGTCAAATAATTGGTGAAACCCTCATATTAGTATTAAAATAAGTGAGGATGTATAATTGATTTCTTTAGGATTCAAATAATGGTTCTGCTTGAAGGTAGATTACTGTCTTGGGATTGAGTACCCTATTTTAAGTCATTGAAAGTGTATTTTGATATAAATACAAAGGATAAGAATTCAAGAGATAATCCTAAATAATAATTTCATTATTATTTTAATACCAACAATCATAAGACCTTTTGTGATAGACCAAGATATAATTTATGGTTAGGAAGATACCTAATTTCAAGTAAGTTTATAGAGAACCTTGAAATAGATCAGGTTGAGTAAGTGGAACATTACTTTGACACTAGTAGGGAATAATAAAGATCAATATATGGATTGTGTATTTAGGTAGGGCATACTCCTTTAGATCAAGATATGCCTCAGTTATTTAATCAAGTAGGGCATACTCAAGTAAATAAAGTAGGTAGGGAATACTTAAGTAGGTAAAGCAGGCATGTAATCCTCAATGGTATAGATATATTACATATGTAACATGATTTGAAACATTTTTTCTCATTATATCTTTTGATCTTGAAATTATGAAAACTAAGTATTGATCATAATGGAATTTGAAAAACTAACTTCTAAATGGTAACTCTTACAACTCTATAATCAATTTTAGAATATGTAGAGTGGCCCTAATTTTTTATATTTATTAAAATAAATTTAAAGTATAAGAATATAAAATATAACATAAAATTAAATGTAAAGTTATTACATTTAAAGTATAAGAATATAAAATTAAATGTAAAATTATTACATTTATTTTACTAAATATATCCTTACAAACACAAACAAAAAATAAAAAACAAAACAAAAATAACCACCTCAGAATTCACATATAGTTATAATTTCAAAAAATAGGAAAAAAATGTCTTTTCAAAGGGCATACGTCAAACACAAAAAAAAATAGTTCTAATTGAAAAAAATTGTTTTTGAAAAGAGTGTACACCCTTTACAGTCCAAAGGGCATACACCCTTTACATAATTCTTTTTAAATTTTTAATTATATCATGTTTTTTATCCCCTAAATTTTTTCTTCTACCCATAAATCCATAGAGTGAAAAGTGATATTAGAATTTTTCCACAACCCAATGCTCATTGGCACAAGATAGGATATATACAATTTCATCTAGGTATCTTAACTGATCATCTAAAATCACAATAAATTTCCGATAGATCATGATAAAGATAAAAGTTTACAATTGATAATGCCTATATTCATATGGTTTTATTTGTGTAAAGAGTGTTTAATTTGTTCTAAAGATCATTATGATAGTATGTCAAAATTGTAAAGGATTATAAGTACACTAGATGTTTCTTAATGATGAATAGCTTCCAATTTTTTAATCTAAACACTTATTAGTGTTAAAAATAATTTTAGTTACATTAAAAATGAATAATATGATACACCTTAATTGGAATTTTAGCATTAATTAATCAATTATCCTTAAATTATGCCCAAAGTTTTTAATTTTATTAGGAACCTAAATACCATGAATATTTAGTGTTAAGGTAAAAATGAAGCTCAAAAATTTCCTCATCCATTATGATCATTTCATAAGTAATATTACCATGCAATATTTTTCTAATATTTAAAATAGAATAAAATGTGTTATAAGACTAATGTCAGTACTAAAAACTATATGATGTTGGGGTGTATTGATTTAGCTTACATCAGAAGTTCATTGGTATGTATGATATGTTTAAAAGAAAATTCAATTATATAAATAGGTAGATCACTTTATATTATCTTAAATTTTACATGGATAAGAAAAAATTTAACTAATGACATGATTAATGTATGACTAGCTACGTTAGCCTAAAATAGATAAATTTAGGATATTAAATTTTCACATGTTTTAATTATAGGTTCTATGTGGCCTCTAATTTTAAAGTGTCCTAAGAGATATATATTGAAATGTGAAAACTTATGCAAGCCATTTTTTATGGAACCAAAACATAATAATGAATAAGGCACTATTCAATATGCAAATTATAGCCTAATGTTGTTATATCTGATCAAACATATCTCTATCACATTTAAACATAGATTGAAAAATGTAAAAATCTATCTTAGTTGTTAAATGCACCATTAAATAAGGTGAAACTAACAATTATAAAAATTTCTAATAAAGAATGGTCTAGATTAATATGAATAAAATTTAGAAAAAATTAGCTAAAAGGTAGAAAATTTTAATAAATATAGGTCAAACATAATTGTATAGAGGCTAAATGTAATATGAATGATTAAAATGAATCCCAAAAATAAATAAAACTTAGTATAAGAATGGAAAACACATTAAAGGTAAAAATAATATTCTAAGGATAAGGTGAAATTCACCAAGCTTAAAGTGTAGTGATTTGAAACCCAAATAGAACTATGCCAAGCCAAATTCATTCCAAAGAAATTAAAATATAGTTTATAAAATCAGGCATACCAAGATAAAAAATTAACATTTTTGGTTCTTTTCCATTAATTTATCTTCTCTAACTAATGAATCCTCTTCCTTGAGACATTTTATTCCCATTATTATCCTCCCTTATTCTTCTAAGATGATCCATGCCTATCTCCTCCTTATTGATTTAGGAAGTTCTTACTATTTTCTCCAACTCAAGGCATCCTCTCTCTAAAATTACATCCTATGATCCTTCATGGCATGTTTATCATCTAAAACATCATTAATTTTTTTCCAAAAAATAGTCTTTATGTCCAAAAAGGAATCCTATAAATGTTAAAAACTTTGGCTACTTCGTTAATTCCCTTAACAAACTATAAGTTCCAATTTAGGTGTATTTGATAGAGTTTTTTGTCTTTTTTATAAGTGAAATAAATATTGGTAGTGTATTATTTTATTTTTCTCTCATAAATCCCATGGTGAAAATACTAAATTTATTAATGGTATAATATTACAAAATAAATACGAACTCTTTTCATTGGTGAGGGTGCAACCCATGTGGTTTCCTAACCACCTATATGGAATTTTAATGTCATTTTCCCTATTCAATGTAACTTTTCAACAAATAGGATATCTCATGATCAAAAGAGGAAAGACATTGATATATACTAATAAAGGTATTTTTCATTTTGGTAGAAGTAGATAGAAAAATAATTCACATTTTTATCTAGTGCTTCATTTTCAAGGACTACTACACCATCCTCAATATGCCATCCATGATTTATCCATAAAATGATAAATTTATGTTATACATTGAAAACTTATATTGCATAACATTATTATTTTTTTAAATAAAAAAGAATATTTCAACTTCTTTCAACATGTTATGTTATTAAAAATGTATTATTTATGATATCCAAATATAAAACAAGTAGTCACCCAACCAACACATTACATCACATTTTAGTCATGTATATTACTAAGTGGTCACATGAAAACCTTATAAGGTGGGTTTTAATGTTTCACTATGCACCAATCATAAATCAACATGTATTCACCAGATATTGTATCACAAGACAACTAAAAAATGTGACATTACAACTTTGATTTTATACCAAGTTGAACACACATATTTTAACTAAAATGGTCAATAGTATTTAATTAAAAATGGTGTATATATATCCATTTGGGTTTTAACCAAATTATTTATAGTGTAATTATTCTAAACTAATAAAATTTAAAGAATCTTGATGATAATACTCATCAACCAAACATGAATTACCATATCTAAAAATTTATTCAGATTACAAACATCCATATAATGATTTTTATGGATATGTTTATCCATTGAAATAATAGGTACACACACTATTGATCCAATATATATGATTTATAATAATAAATATAGTCAACAATAATATAAAATTATCTACTTAAGAAAATGAACACAATATTAAGAATATAGTCAATCACCCAAACTCAAAAGGTCACTACTTATGCCAAATAGGTGAAAGAATGTGTCTAATTATAGGATGTAGTTAGAATGCTCACAAACCAATCCATAGTATTCTCTCTAATACTAATATTTTATATCTAGCTCCTCTTTTCTAATGATTTTCTCCCTCACACCAAGGGAAATGTACTTATGTCACATCTAATTAATAGATAAAAATTATCCAAGTCATGATATTAAAATAAAATATATGAAATAGTAAACACATGATACTAACAATTATTATACACAATTTTATAATGTTTATAAACATAGAAACATCATTTGACTAGACTAAAATAATATGAATTAGTTTTATCATTGATTGCACAAATACCAATAATTATTAATTATGTTTTATAACACTTAATAGCCAACATGTGCTTCCAATCATGACATAGGAAAAATTAGATGTTACAATCATAAGCTCATAAAATTATAACACCTTTACATACTATTACATGTGGATAATATGACCCCAATTTATCAAGGTTATTAATTAGATGCAATTCCAACATTTTAGTCCATATAAAAGTTTGTATGTCATGCATAACACTCATGAATATTAGTGAAATTTATGTGTGATAGAAAAAGAATATGCTATATATTAATCTTAAGATAAATAATATATGACAATGATGTAAACTATATGTATAATCATGCTTAGGTCCTAGTTTTAAATTAATAAAATACTTTGAATGTTTCTTTTAATTTTTCAATATTTGTATTTTTAATATTTTTCATTTTGAAACTAGACACAATTAAAACTAGTGATAAGTAAAGGGTTTAAAATTATAATGAATAAGAGAGATACAAACAATCTACAACATATGTCTATGTGAAATATACACTAAAAAATAGCATGTCTATGTATGAGTAAGATGGCCCCACTATATATATTAGTTATCACTTTGAAAAGACTATAAGAAACCAAATTTGTATGCAAAGGACTAGTTATACAGCCTAGTTTCATCAAATGTACACTTGTCAAAGTGTGTATCATGGATGATAAATATAACACAAAAAAGAGATATTTTTTAATGAACAAGTAATGTTTTGTATACTAAAACCAAGTGAAATTTCTAAAAAATGGAAAAATTAATGCTTTATGTGCTTAGATTTTGATTTTTGGGTGAAAGTTTATAGAGGATAGGATAAACCAACTAAGGTTAGTAATGCCAAATATTCTTGACCCTTAATAATCTATTTTGAAATTTAAATAAGATGTAATTTGATCAGTACATACTATAAAAATAGAGAGATAAATGGAAAAATTATGGAAAAATGAAATACTATTTTTGACTATTCAAATCTAGGAATTGAAAAAGTGTGATGAACCTACCACATAGATTTATGAATCACAAAAAATAATGAAATATTAAAAATAACTTTAAAAATTAGCTTGTATTCCACTTCAAGGGGGAAACCTCCTTTGATTAAGATCAATACAATAGTATTCATCAATGCTTTTCATTGGGCATCAATACTTACTTAAATACTAATTATATTCTAGAAACTAATACTTCCCATGTATGTGGGATAATTCAATTATGATACTTACTTAAATACTAATTATATTCTATCAACTAATACTTCCCATACACATGGGATAATTAAAATATACTAAAGGGTTGAATTATAAAGAATATGCATCCATAATGACTAATATTCTAACAATGCAAAGAGAAGGGTAGGAACATAGGTTCCTAACATCACCTCCTCAGAAAAATATTTATCCTCAAAGCTTTATATGTTGGAATCATTATTAAGTTTGGAATAATGATTCTCATGTGGCATCTTTAGGTTTCATGTCATTCTATTAGATTAAGACTTCTATGATAGAATAGGAGAAAAGTTGGTGGGTACACCTATCTAGGACAACTTCTAATTTGGTAAGGATGGAGCCTTAATTATGAAGTTTAGGTAAAACTATTTGCACTCTAGTGGTGGGTCTAAGAAATTTATTCAAATAGGTGACATGAAAGATTGGGTGAATTTGGGAGGAAGGTGGAAGCTTTAACTTGTAAGCAACAAACCCAATCTATTGAGAACTTTATATGGCCTATAAAATGTTGGGTCAATATTATGACACCCTTTTATTTTCAAGTATGACTGCTTGTATGGATATAGATGAATAAAAACCATATCACTAGGTTAAAAGGTACACTCAAAGTGGTGTTGATCTACCTACTGCTTCATTTGATTCTATGCTAGATGGAGATTATCCCATAGGATGTTGATAATTTGATCCTGATGGTAGAGAGTAGTGTCAACTACCTGAATTAGGTAACTACTAAGTGTATATGGGAGCAATGTTGGGGGCTCTTGACCATAAACTGCTTCATATGGAGTCATTTAGTAGAAGTATGGTATGAGGTATTATACCATCATTATATGAGGGGGAGCCACTTTTCCCACTAGTGTTATTATAATAAAAATCCATGAAGGAATGTTGTATTTGTTGATGATTTCTATCTGTCTATTAGTTTGGCGATGATACCCAAAACTCATCTTTAATTGTGTGATTATGCATCAGAATATCTCTTTCCAAAAATGGCTAGTGAAAGTTGCAGCATGATCAGAGATAATTGAAGAAGGGATTCTATGAAGATGGAAAATCTTATCCAAGAAAACTTATTGAACCATAGAGGCTATATAAGGGTGGCTGAGGGCATAAAAATGACTATATTTAGAGAGGTAGTCAACCATGATGAGGATCACTATTTTGCACTAGATTTAGGGAGTCCCTCAATGAAATCCATAGAAATATCAATCCAAATATTTTTAGGGATGGAAAGGGTTCAAAAAAATAAGGAATCATCATGGTTTCACCTTTGTTGCATTGGTATGTATCACATTCAACCACCATCTAATTTCCCATTTCATCCCCTTATATAAAAAACTCAATGTGCCCGCTCATATGTTTTGAGAAATCTTGAGTGCCCTGATAATGGAAAAGCATGGATTTCATAGATATAACCTGATGAAGATCTATGTTATTGGGAAACACCAAAAAACCCTTGTAATATAGAGAATTATCATCCCATGAATAATGTGGTATTATAGAGGAGTTAATGGTTAGTTGTTAAATGAATTGGTGTAAAGAGGGATCATATGTATACCCTTGGTATATATATTCTAACTAGTTTAGAATGGTCATGGAGATGGTTGAAAGGGAAGTATGGTCTTTGAACATGTAAGAGAGAGAGTATCTGCCACTACATTATCTTTACCCTTGTTTTAAGTGATCTCATAATCATAGCCCATGAGTTTGCTAACCCATTTTTTTGTGTCAAGGATGAGACCCATTATTTTAAGAAGTATTTTAAAATCTAGTGATTAGTTTTATTGTAAAAATGATTCCAAAGTAAGTATGGCCAATATTTTTTTACTATATGTAGAATGGTCATCATTTATTTTTCATATGTAGACAAAACCAAATTTTATCTATAAAGAGATTTTTTAGTGAAAGTAATGGGATGGCCTTCTTAGAGAATAACAATACTAAGGCCATAGCCACTTACATAACTTTTGATAGTGAAATTTCTAGTGGAGTTTGGCATGGCCAAAATTGGTGTGCTACACATACCTTATTTAAGTGCCATGAATGCCTAGTTAGCTACGACATCCCATGTGAATGCATCCTTTTTCAATAAGGAAGTTAGAGGAGCCATGATCTTGCCACAATACTTGATGAAATTGTGGTAGTATCTTGTAAGGTTGAGGAATCCATGAAGCCTATTATGGGTTGTTGGCAGAGGCTATTATTGCATGACACTAATTTTATATGGATTCACATGGACCCCATTAGTTAAAATAATGTGCCCTAGATATTCAACTTATTTTTTATCGAAGGAACACTTGGACTCTTTGGCACATAATTGATTATCTTATATAAGTTGTCATGCCATATCAAAATGATGGATATGTTCATCCCATGTGAGGTTGTAGATTAAAATATCATAAAATAAAACCAAAGTAAATTAACAAAAGAAAGGTTGGAATATTTTATTCATTAGGGCTTGAAATGTTGAAGGGGCATTTGTAAGTCCAAATGGCATGACCAAGAATTTATAATGACCCTCATGAGTGTAGAAATATATCTTTTGAATGTCATAAACATGAACATGGATCTGATGATAGCTAGAATGAAGATCTAATTTAGAGAGAAAAAATTCCCCATGGAACTCATCAAGAAGCTCATCAATGACTAGAATTGGAAACATGTCTTTGATAGTAAGATGGTTAAGGGCATGGAAGTCAATGCAAAGGAACTACAACCCATGTTTTTTTGGACAAGAAGCATTGGGAAGGAGTATGGGTTGGTGCTTGGTCAAATAAATTCAAACTTGAGGAGTTCATATACTAGCTATTCGATCTCATTTTTTTGTAGATAAGCATAGTGGTATGGCTGGAAGTTGGGTGGGATGCTTCTTAGAAGGAGTAGAATGCAATGATATTCAAGATGTGAAGGGGGAAACCCACTAGATCTAAAAATATGGTTGTATGCTTATCAAGGATGGATTTAAAATCAGTAGGGTAGTGAGTAGAAGTGGGGAGTTGGAGTTGGATGAAGTGTAGATAATCAATAACCCCATGTGAGACTTTATTTAGAAGCTTTTCCATATGATGAGAAATGATGATGTTAGAAAATATAAGAAAGAACCCTTTTAAGGTGTGCTTATAGACACTATCAATGAATTACATCTAAAGCTCAAATAAGTCCCATAGAATAGGTCCTAATGTGTAGAGCCACTATTCCCCTAAGACCACATCACATCCCCCTAAGGGTAGGGAAAACATATTTGAGAAAAAAATGTAATAAACTATCATGATACACACTTTATGACACTTAACTTTATAGGGTAATGTTCCCACCTTAGAAATCATGACTTCAAATTTGGAACAAGGGTGTATAAAGCAATCTGTATTCTTAGAAATGTGGGGATCAATGAAATTATATGTGCTACTAGAGTCAATAAAGATTATAAGAGGAATATTTTTAAATAACCCCTTGAAATTCATGGTTTGAGGGCTGGTAACAATTATTAATGCATGTAGAGAGATC
This sequence comes from Torreya grandis, assembly GCA_037957365.1. Classification (NCBI taxonomy): domain Eukaryota; kingdom Viridiplantae; phylum Streptophyta; class Pinopsida; order Cupressales; family Taxaceae; genus Torreya; species Torreya grandis. The sequence continues at coordinate 424,696 of JARHVA010007866.1, forward strand.
TTAGGTTGATTTTCCTGATCCATGGATTCATTAGAGGGGCTTTGTCTTGCTTGAACATCCTATAATTCTTGGATATCAAGCTCATTATCTTGCTCTGGTAGTGAGTCCACATATAATAAGTAAACATTTTGTGTGATTCATAGGTACCCTTAACCCATTTATCATCACAATTATAGCATAATCATTTCTCCTTACAAAACCACATCTATGCCTCAGTAAGGTACTTGATCAGTGTAGTAATGGTTCACTACTAGTTTATTGTGTTCTTTATGGGTGGAAAAGTGGGAAGTCAACACTGTGCTAAAAGTTTATCTTATAATAAATTATCCAGAACCAAGGTGGAAATTAAGTTAGTGGGCTAAAACATTTTCACCTCTAATAAAATTAGCTCTTTTAGGCCACTAATAAAAAACTCTTGAAGAAGTCATCTGATAATCCTTTAGTGTGATTAGATAGTTTCTCAAATTCAATATGATAATAATGAATGGTGCATATCTGGTAGAGTTTAGTGAGAGATCATGTAAATTCATTTAATGTCAAAGGATCAAACCTACCCAAAATTAAGGATGTAAAGGTTTTCCAATTATGCTCATCATTTGACTTAAAATACCAATGGTACTATTGAAGTGCTTCTTATTCTAAGTCAACAGAAGCAATTGGGATTTGTTGATAGAATAAGTATTATGAAGGTTAAATAATTGTCTTTCTTGATATATCCATCTATTATGATCTATACCATTGAATCATGGAAAGTACAACTTAGGCCCATATGATGTGTGTTGAGAATAGAAACTATTCTCTGAAGAAGACTCCTACAAATTATTGAAGAGAAGGCTATTCTTTTGATTTAATCCATGCATTTTGGTGGTTAACTTAGTGACCTAGGACTTCAATGTGTAAAGTTATTCTTTCATGATTTTTGAGCCTATACAGGTGACTAACATAGCTAATTTTTTTTTTACAAGGGATAGAAAAACAAGTTTTAAGATAGCTAGTAAGGCACTTTTTCAATTTGGATGAAAGTGGAAGGGTAAAGCTATGTTTACAAATTTTTGCACTATCTGAATATGATTGATGGGGCAAGGGAAATTTTAGAATTGAAATGGAAAAATTGGAAAAAAATTCCAAGAGCGACAAAGAAGAAGAAAAGGTAAAGGAACACTATGAAATTTTTTTGAATCAAGAGGATAAAAAATGAAGTTATGGCAAAACTTGAGAAAATCAAAAAATTAGATTTGTGGCTAATGGAAATGGAATTAGGAGATGGGACTCAAGGAAAAAAAAGGTGTGGAATAGAATTTCAGGTGTCCTAGTAAAGTTTGAGGACCAATAGAGATAAATATGGAGAGATATGGTGATTTTTTTCTAAAATTAGTTTGGCTTAGTTACTCTTATCAAAAGTTCGTCAACTGGTTTATAGTTACCACTATGCTCAAATTTAGTTACTTCTACTAATAGTCTGAAAGTGGTTTTTTTTGTTACTCCTATCAAAATTCTATCAATAGGTTTGTAGTTACCACTGTGCTCAACTATAGTTACTTCTAATGATAATTTGAAACTAGTTTTTTTTACTCCTATCAAAAGTCTATCGATAGGTTTTTAGTTACCACTATGCTCAATTGTAGTTACTTTTACTAATTATCTACAGAAACTGATATGTTTGATATGGTCCTTGAGTTTGTTTAACTACCTAAAAGTTTTAATAAATATCTCTCACCACCAATGTTATTTGAATGAGTACCACTCTCTAGAAATTTATAGCCACGAATTTACCCCTAAATAATAGCTCTCAGTTCACCTCATGGGTGGGAACTAGTCAATCAAGATGGGGATTTTGCCCTTTTTACTAGTATGTTCTCTTAATGGGCCAGCTACTTTAGGGTTTTTTTGGTACTCCTCACACTAAATTTTAGGGTTGTATGCCCAAGTACTTTCCATAGTTATGTAGAGGGGTATTTTATCCTTATTTTAACCTATAAATGAATATGTAAAAATAGATACAATTAAAATTAGTTTTTTTAAAGGGGGTAACTCCTAGAAAGCCACTTTTATAGGAAAAAAATCTCCAAATTCTAGTTATAGGTAGAGGAAAGTACTCCAATACCAGATGTAATGAACCTAATGCATAGATTTATGAATTACATAAAATAATGAAATAATAAAAATAAATTTATAAATTAACTCAAAATAACTTAAATATGTTATATTGATTGTAGGGCACTTCGAGGAGGTAACCTCCTTTAATCAATTTAAATACAATAATATTCATCAATGCCTTCATTAGGCCTCAATACTTAAATACTAATTCTATTCTATAAACTAATACTTCTCATGTATGTGGGATAATTTAATTATGCTACTTACTTAAATACTAAGTATATTATATCAACTAATACTTCCCATGCATGTGAGATAATTAAAATATACTAAAAGGATAAATTACAAAGCATATGCATCCATAATGAATAATACACTAACAATACAAAAATAAGGGTAGGAACATGGGTTATTACAAAAATTATAGCCAAGAAGACAAAAATTATCAAGATAAAAGGGCTTCAAATAATTTATAAAATTGATCGAATTTGAAATTAGATAAAATAATATGATACAATCGGTCAAGAATATTTGTATAGGAAATGATGCTACTATAAGTCAAAGATATCATCAAGGATATGCCATTGTGTAGGTCCTATATCATGTGTGTTATAACCATAAATTATATTTCCATATTTATATTTCATATTAGTCATATCATTATGATCATGTTTTGCATAACCATAACCATCTTCTTGATCATGAAAATGTGGCATGCCATTGTTGTCTTCTTTTATATCTATATATGTGAAACCCAATGTCCCATATTATGGTATTGACATTTCTTATTTAATTTAATTTTCCACATGTGTTATATTGTGTAGCTTTATTATTATGGCACTAAGTTTCATTGTCATAAAGATAAATAAATAAAAAGTTTCCTTTATCTACTCTTTCTCTACATATTTGTCTTCTATTAAAAATATAACCATTACTCTTTCATGCTAAAATGTGACATAACCTAGTTTTGCATTGAAATGATCTTAGGTAAGGTCAATGTGAAATATAAAAGAATATATTTTTGACCCAAGTGTTATGAGAAAATCAATAGATCCAGTGTAACATTGGGGTATAATGATATTACCCAAAGGTTGGCCATAATAAAAAATATAGTGAATATATGTCATGCTACATATATTATCTTCACAAAATATGAAATCTCAACATTAGTGCATTTCTTGCCATTTGTGAGGGGGGTTAAGAATCAAAGGATCTATATATGATGAATGATTTTTTAAATCCTCATTTGGGATCATACTTGTAACATTGAATTTTTTATTTATATCTTGATTTTTAATCTCTTTTCTTATAAAACATTTATTAAAGATACTATTTTCTTAGCTTGAGATTGTTGTTGAAACTATTTTAGTAACTTATTTTTTTCAATAAATTCCCTTTGCGTACTCAACTATTCCTTTTTTAATTGTAACATTTATTTTTCCTCATGTTCCTTTTGTAACCTTGCTTTTTACAATTGTTATTTTTAAATATTTTTTCTTTGATTTATCCTTTTATATCTATGTTTGATCTTTTTTCACTTGTTCTTTAGGAGATTCAATAATAATTTGAATGGGTTGTTTAGTTGATGTATCTATTATAGGATCATCAATGTCATGACATTTTTTGTTTTGTTATTTAAAACTAAACAACTATTTATATGATGATCATGAATTTTATGATATGCATAGTATTATTTGATCTTCTTATATGATACATATGAGGCAATGTGATCAACTTGTTTTGAATATTTTATCTAAAATTTTCACTTGAAATCTTATTATCATTTTTCATACTTTTTAAATCATTATTTTTATATGTATTATATTTTGGATTCAAATCTTGATATGAATTATTTTTAGGCACAATTTTTTTTAGATAAAGATAAAAATAGATGATTCACACTAGTATACTTTAGATGATTTGTATATGTGTTAACACTTTCATATGATGTGATCCTCAAACTAAATTATTATTATTTTTTTATAATTACTCTATTGACTTTTTCATAGTGATTATTTGATATTGAATGGATTTAGAAGTACAATATTTAGGTAGTGTTGATTTAATTTACATACAAACACCATGAAGAGGAGATGTAAGAGGTAGAGGGGGTTGTAGAAGTACATGTTGGTTACCTTAATTTGGAATTATAGGGTGGGTAACTTTACCTTTTAGGATAGTGATAACATGGACCTTGTTATACGAAAAGTAACTATCACCATATTAAGTTATAAGAGTAGGAATATAAAAAGGAATCATATATGCCTTTTTTCATATGGCAATAATCAGTAAAATATCTAATTGAATGGTACAACAAAAATAATTGAGTAATACTTGAGGTGGTAGAGTAGGATATATAACATTTTAAATAAATGATTGTTTTTATTCCCATATCATACTTCACATTATAAAATTTTCCATTAATGGTATCTATGTCTTAGCATGGGATTTGGTTAATTTAAAAAAAAATGAAGAAAAAAATGCTCATCCAATATAACCATATATTATTTTAAAATTTTAGTACTAAAAAACTAAATTATAAGATCTTAAAAACATGGATACTATAAAAAATAACATGGAAATGAAATTCTTGTAAACAAATAATTTTTTATGTATGGAGATTAGTAAATTAGCCTAAAATACAAGGTTAAAATAAGGTACTTTCAGTGTTAGATATCAAATCCAAATCAAAATAAAGTGTTTTCGGTGTCATCAATTAGATTTGAGGTTGAAATAAATTTTTTTGATTTAGATCCAAGGTTGAAATAAAATTATTTAATGCTTGATGTTTAGGAATTTATCTAAACCCTAGGATAAACTTTTTGAAGAAATGCTTGAATGAATAGTTGGTTCACCAATTGTTTTATCAAAATTTGAATTAATATGGTAATTAAACCTAATTTTGATAAACATAATGGAATAAATTAGAATGCTATAAATTACTTATGGTAAGTATAAATGAAAGAAAATACTAAATTTAAAAAGGTTCAATCTATTTAAATAAGACTAAATATGAAATGAAGTGATAAACTTAATTGTTCCTATCAAATGTCTAACTATGATTATAGACAAACAACATAATTAAGAAAATAGGAGTAGATACTGCAAGTGCCTAGAAGATGTAATTGAAAATGAATAAGGTCAAAATCATTCCATTTAGGTCAAGACGACTACCACTATTAAACTAAACTATTTGATCTTGACCCTT